>MU224123.1:1006717-1036773 GCA_018584345.1 Thuja plicata
TCCTATCAAGAAAAGGAAGAAGGATGAGAATCCTTGTCTCACTGGTTATTGTTATGTTAATAACTATGATTTGCATGGTAATATCTTGTTTATGGTTATGCTTGATCATCAGCAAGATTATTCATAAATTGGTTTAGTAAAGATACATAGCTAATCAGTATCCACATCAACAAATACTGTGTTAACAGCCATCTTGAAAGGTAAAACCTGCCTGAGTAGTTGTGGAGATCAAAAACGAAGAAGGACCTTATCCAGTCCTTAGCAATTAGGCTTTTCTTGTCTCTGAATTAGAAGTAAAAAGTACAAGATTCACATAGACATTTCAAGCATTGTGGTTCATACAAGAAAAATCCCTAACAATACCCTGCATCCCTGTCCCTACATTTTGTATGCAAAATGTTGGGTCCCCCTTTTTTTCTTTTATTTTTCTTTTTGCTGCGGCTTTGCCTTGTCTTTCTTTTCCTTTTGGTTTCTTTCTCCGGGGTTTTCTTCCATGGTGTGTGTTGTTTTCTTGGTTTGGTTTTCTCCTCCGATATTTTGGTCCCGGAGGTTGTCTTTTGTCAGAAGCCGGATTCCAGACTCCGGGATTCTTTGCTATGATGTTCTTAGGAATATCATCATAAGGAATCCCCGAGCCCAGAGTCTGGAGGTTTTTCCTGACTTGAAATCTCCGGAAAGAGGAGGAATGGTTTTTACCACGGGTATAAATAGACTTACCTGTCATTTTCACACTTACCGCGATTAAAACCTTCAAGCACTTAGAGAGAAATAGAGCATTTTCAAAGCGATTAGCAGAGCATTTACAGAGAGTTTGTGATAATCAAAGCTTAACACCTTTTGTTGTTCTCAAACATACGCAAGTGCTTCGTGGTGGTGATTTTGACAGCCTAACGACTCAAGTTGTTGCAAAGTTCTCTTAGTAATCCCTTCCTTCCTCTACCTTCTACGTTTTTAGGTTGGTGCTTCTGCCTTTCCTCCTCTCTGTTTTGCTTTCATTTTCTAGTTTTCTTTGGGTTTGCTCAATTTTTGTCTGTTTTGTTTCATTTCATTTGTCTATCGTGTCTTTCTTTTGTCTTCTAGTTTTGCCACCCATTGGTGGGTTGGCTCTGCCAGAAGGTTGTCCGCCTTCTGTGCAGAGGTTTTTTATCTATAAAGTCTATAGATTGCGTAAATAATGTGAATGGTTGTATATATTTGTTTCTGCCTTGTCTGGTATTCCTGTGGGAGTCATCCTGTGTGTATATTCATGTATATATGTACATATCTATAGATAACCCTTGTGTATCCCTCCTTGTCCTCTCTATATATCCTTCGGCTCTATGTGTATCCTTTTGGGTGGCTTAACAAGATGGTCGAGTCACTTTTGCTGCTTATTTTTCACCTCCAAGCTTGCTTCGAGTCAGAAAACCACCTGTTTGAAACTCAACTCTTGGCCAGTTTCAAACAGGAAGTTTTCTCTCTCCTCCATCAAGGTTGTCAGAGCCTCATTTATTTCCCATGTGCACAATTACTTCCAGCCAAGTGGCTTTCCTTTTTCGCACGTTCGGACAGTTGGCTCCGCCATCATTGCCATCACATCTATTCAATGCCAATGCATGTGGTGCCCACGTGGACCTGCCTTCGCATTCTTCCTTGCTAACGGTCATTTATTCAGGCCTCGGGCCTCTTACCACCACTCATCACATGTCTTTGACAAGTGTGATAAAAATTTTCAGACCTAGAGATATTGTGAAAATCCCAAGTTTACGATGTGTTTTGCTTTTCGGATATCTTTGCGTAAAACTAACTTTTCAGGAAAAGCAAACGACGCAGTGGTAAGATCTCCGGACCCCAAAGTAACTATAATTATTTTGATAAACATATTCTGATAGTCACTTTGTCTCGCAGGTTCAGACTTCATCTTCCAAACATGTCTGAAGCATCCGCATCATCTCCTCCCGGAAGTCCAGAATTACCAACCACAACCAAGACTAGGGAAGCAGCAAAGTCAAAGATAGAGAATGCCCTGGCAAAGCTACCCCTCACCATGAAGTTTGTGCAAGATAATGAGATTTTGGGCTCAAAGATTGAGTCCAAGGTAAAATTAATGACTGATGCCAATGTTAGAACTTGGGCAGAAATGCAAGCCCTGGTAAAGGTAATGCACATCCAGCGACAGGCTGGAGATAAACTGGCGATCAATGTCGGGGGTTCCAAAATCCTCAAGGCAGCTTGCTACCCATGCTCTGTACAGTCCCTGAAGCTGATCTTAACATTGGCGGCTAACTACAACTCTTCTATCCGGGCTGTCATGCTCGCAGCCGCAGAACCCACGGGATACCCCACTCCACTGGTGTCCCTCGACCTAGCCACTTTCCAAGCAGGCCTAGGAATCCCACAATTTGATAGGGCCACGGTGGTTACAAGGACTAATGCCTTGAAACAATTCACTCAACTAGAGGATGTTGCCCGGGTGTACATGAACACCAACTGGCTCAAGGTCCTGAAGAGGAACCCAAAGAGAATGAAGATAGATATCCCCCACTCTAAATTAAAGGAGAGCATCCAGATGGGGATGATAGCATTGGCATGGTTCTTCACGCAACCCTCCGCCCAGGAATTTTCAAAATGGATGTACTATTTCCTCCTCGACATCTCCACTGAGGGAGAATTCTTTGACTGGGCGACAATAATCTCCAATCATGTCGACTCCCAGTTCCAGCAGTTGAACAAGAAGAAGAAGTTCTTCATGTCTTCTTATGTTTTCTGGGCTTTGGCCCAATAGAGGCCCCACTCCAATGGCCTGCTTACAGATGGCATTTTCAGAATTGGCCCGAGACAAAAATTACTGTGGGACCATTTACCATAGATTTAATGGGAGGCCAGCTTCCCTAGTTTCTGTCGGGTAAACAATTCATTCATTTACTACCATCTGCTCACGCCCACCCAAGATGCCGGATACCGCCTATCCACTGAGTCGATGAAGTTGGTTAGTAGTTATAGGCACTACTATATCCAATTCCAGTAGCATACCTACATTAGGGTTGCCGGCTTCTCGACAAAACCCTACTTGTTGCCCAAGTATTGTGGGGACAAGATCGTGCTGCTGGAATATTTCTGGCAAATGATGGAGCTACATACCTTCTTAGCCCACAAGAAGGTCTCCAACGTCTCATTCCCAATCTCTTGTGGGAACTACACCTACAGTCTGGCCGCCGTGAAGGATGCAGACAATGAACTTAAAAGTTATAACTTGCAAGAATTTTATCTAGCACGGAGAAACTTTGATCCGCATGGCAGAATTGCAACGGCACTGTCCCAGGCTTCAGAGCCCCACCACGTACACATGGAGGACTTCTGGGCTGATTGCCAGGATGATGTGGATGTGCGCAGCTGGCACTATATTAGAATGAGGGCTGGGATGATGCAGGAACTAAAGCTCTGGAGGTTCCCAGCGGGTTTCTCAGACACCGCCCCACCATAGATCCCCAGTACAAAGAAAAGGGGATTGATAAAATGGCACTGTTGGCAATAGATTGGGCCGCCCAAGAGGAGCCCATGATTGAGGACTTCACTCGGGAAGTAGTTGAGCAAATTCATGCCTATTTTAAAAGGGTGTGCCCCAGGAGTATGCGCCAAGCTTCCCGACCGGTACCAAAATTAACACAACAGCTGGTACCAAGATTGACTCCAGGGGCCGGGACTTCTGCATAGTGCGCGGACAAAGGAAAGGGGATAGCTACAACCCCCTCTGTGCAAAAAGTCCCTATACAGGAATAGATCCAGCAATCTGTAGCGGCCTCCCTGCAAATGAGGGAGAAGTTAATGACAAGGCTGGCCACTCCCCCGCTCATGGCCAGACCGATTCATCCCCCTTCCTCCCCGTCGCTGGCAGCCTTAATGGTAAAGGCAACTGGGGTGGATCCCATGGAAGTGGTGGTAATTGCTGATGCGGGGCCACCTCTAATTACCTAGAGGAAGAGAAAACACATCCAGCAGCCTAAGGCAGAACCAGCACCGAAGGCATCCCTCCCCAAAGAAGTGATCCTTTCTTCTAGTTCCCCAGAACCGGAGAAAGAAAAAGAATAGACAGAGGCCCCAGCCAGTCCCCTTCCGGAAGAGGAGTTTGACTTATTTGCAGCTGATGAGTTTGGAAATCTGCAAGGGGATGATACACAAGCAGAGACGGAAGTCCTGAATAAAGTACAAGAGGCTGTGGACCCGGAAGACCTGGAACAAGAAGCTGCAGAACAAGAAGAGCAGCAGATAGAAGAAAAGAGGCCAGAACTGGAGGTTATCTCTGGGGCTCAAGCAGTGCAAGGTCTGGGAGTGGACCAACAACAACTAAGTGAACAAAAGGCATCCATTGGGGATCCCAAACCTAGACCTTTGGGAGCAACCGTAACCCCAGCCACCGCGTTTCGAGGGCCACTCCTGGGATCCTCTTTTGGGCAGGTAATCACAACGGCCCAAACTCTGAATCTCGGCCTGATACCTACCCTACTGCCAATGAATGAGGAAGAAGAGCAGCGCGAAGAGGAAATTCCTGAGGAAGCCGACCAAGGTCCAGACCCATCAATTAACATCCAAGACCAGGTTGAGGAGATAGAAATTGAGAAGAATGTTGCTGCAAAAGAGGTGTCGGTAGGGAGAGGAACAGGTGAAGTATATGTTGAAAAGGAGCAGCCACCACCCGACACCGGGAGAGAATTTGGAGAACAAACTCTGGTAGGAAGGCCACCTCTCCCACCTCCATGGCTGGTAGAAAGCAGAAAAAGAAAAGCCCAATCCACTCCAGCGATCCCCCTCTCCCTGGCCAAAATGATGGCCTTAGCTCAGGCCCCGCCAAAAGCAAAGAAGGCCCGGATAGTTCATACCCTACAAACTGGGTCGGGCAAAGAATTAATTGCAGTAGTGGTAACGCCTCCCCCAAATGCCGATGAAGTGACCATCGACCCCGCAGATTACAATATCATAGAGGTATCTTTGGGCAAAAGAGGAAAGCAAGGAAAAGTAGACCTGCTAAAGGAGGCAGCAAGGGCAGTGGAGTTCCGATATGAAAAAGAGGCCCAGAGGCTCAAAGCGGAGAAAGAGAAGAATGAAAACCTTATGGGGTTGCTTACTGAGCTTGCCAGACCCATCAATGTCGCCCCTCCATAGACCTCCACATCAGAGGAATTACTGCAGAGCGACATAGACTCCCTGTGAGTAATGAAAAAGAAAGCCCAAGCAGTAGACGAATTGGTCGCTCTACAGATAGGAAACACCCTGCATTTTCTAGTGTCCACTCTCCCAGATCTATATATGGCCCAGTAGGTTATTCACAAGGTAGAAGCGCTGATTGAACAATGGGAGAGTGACGCCGAGAATTACCAGGCGTGGAAGGCAGAGCTCAAAGAGCTCCTCACCCTGGGGGAAGACATATTTCTGAATCCAGAATTCTGGGTGAGGAATCATTTGATTTCGTAAGGACTCAGCACTCCAGAGTGGACCTCACATTGGAGGTAACCAAGAAACTGGTAGAGCCCTTACAAGAAAAGGTGAACATAGTAAAGTATTCTTCTAATTTATATAAATCTTTTGTAATAAAGGCTTCCGGGGTTGATCCTCTTAATACAGATACTTATACCCCTGAGGAGTCAGTCTTGGAGAATTTTGATGAAATGATGAACTCCCGGTATCAATCCCCGGAGGGGATGGATGGGGCCCGAATGGCAAAACTAACCAAAATGGTACTTAAGGGCCATGACACACCACAAGGATGGCGGATAAATTCAGAAATAATATTCCAAACCTGGGGGAACTAGTTGAAGTGGCCAGGCACAGAAGGGCCAGCCTAAAAAAGATTGATGAAGATGACATTTTCTACCTCCTTCAGGCCTTCAATGATAATAAGCAGCCTTGAGCATTCTCCAAGAACCGGGGAAACTTGAGTATTGAGTATTCTTTATTCTTTTGGGGACATAAGTTCCCGAATCCCGTAGTCCCAAATCCAAAATTTTTTATTCTTTAAAATGATCTATGTCCCGGTCTCCGAGGCCGACTGGTCATTTTTAGAGGTGGTTAATAAAGACTTTAAGAGAGTAGTTGGCCACGTCAAAGGGGCATCTGTTCAACAGTTGGTTTCTGACAGGGTGGTCTTCTCAAGGCACCGCTCAAGGGTACACCTGGCACATTGGAGATAGGGTGCCGCATTTCCCATTTATGAGGCATGTAGCCTCGGTCCCCAAGGGACCTACTTTCTACTTTCTCCTCTCTAGCTCTCTTCTCGAGACTGATTCTTCTGATGTATATTCTTGTCTTCTTCTTCTGACGTGGCAGACCTATCCTATCTCCAGATCTTTTGTAGGGTGGTGCAGGTAATATCGGCCCCCAGATATTGTATTTTATTGAAGCACAATGAAATAGGGTTAGGTTAGAGAGTTGTATAAATAGGCAGATCGGCCCATTTCTAAGGGTCGGCAAAATTGATGATTTTCTTATCCATAAGAAATAATAAAATGATTCCTCTTTTAGTTTCAGAGCTCAATGCTCCATTATTCTGTTCTTGATAGTTAAATGCTCCCCTAGAGCCACCATTGTATCACACACCAATGCTCGCTGGACTAAATATTAATGAAGAAGGAAAGATTCTTGGCAATGATGTTGTTAGCATCCTTGCTTCTGAGTTAATGGTATTTCATGTTTTAATGTTCTGTATGTCCTTCACTCTGATATGTTAAAGTAGATTAACGACCTCTTTATTCCCACTACTGATAAAATGCTAACTAATGGTTGTGTATTTCTTCGGTATTTAGTGTAGGCTTTTAGAGTATTGTTGATGTTCCAGACATTTCAGCATGACTATAGTTAGATGAAACATTTCTAACCCTACAGGATCTTTTCAATTTTTTTTCTAAGTGTAGAATGCTCTAGGAAACCCTTAACCGTATTGAATCTCCAGAAGAATGAGTTGAAGTAACCAACTATCCCCCTCAAAAATAGTCCTCTCCCAACCGAGCCCCACACCATCGTGACCCGACACCCAGGAGCTTGAAGGCCTGGAGGATTTATTTCCCCGGATAACCTTTGCAGGCAAAGTTGGCCAATTTCCTTGAAACCCGGTGACAACTTATGACTGTTGGCGGACCTGGTCAGCAAAACTTCATCAACAGAAGCTGGCGCTAGAAGGAGGGCACATGAACTCATCCCCTCCCAGAGATTCTAATTTTACACCTCCTGAAGGTTCCCCGAGTTGTAGTTTTAGGAGACAAGCCTTTAGTGGTATTGGGTCATTTTTCCCAGCTAAATTTGAAAGAGTCCTTAGGTCTGCTCCCAATCCCGGAAGGTTTTTCAAACTTGAGCCTTCTACTCCAAAGAAGCAGACATAGAAATTCCTACCAGCCACTGTTGTCTGGGGGTCTACCATACCCTTGAATACTCAAAATTCCTAGACGCTCCCGGGAACCAATACACAAACTACCCAACACATAGTTCCCCCAATGGCTGCATATTTTGGAAACACTGGGTCCCCAATGGGCACTTTTTTGAGTGCAACCAATGATTTACCCTCTCACCTGGAGAAGATCTGCCCGCGATATGAGCACTTAGGCTCACAGACCGCAGAAGAACATTTACAGGTATACAAAGATTCCATGAACTGACACCGAATACAGCATGAAGATGTTGTGACTCGAATGTTTCCCTTGTCTTTGAGAAAAAGTGAGCTAAACTGGTACCTCAACCTTCCTACCAACTCCATAAACACTTGGTAGGATATGGAGGACGCCTTCCTGGCTACCTTTCGTGTGCATGTGGACCCAGCCTGGTCCCATAGCCAGTTCATATCCATCAGGAAGGAACCCAATGAACCTCTTACAGCATTCAACCATAGGTTCCAATGTGCCTTGAAGTGGTGCACGGGCCCCTTCATTCCATCCCCAGATGTGACCATACAGACCTATCTTAATGTGATGGACCCGTTCGTTGCCACTCTCCTTTGGAGAACAACCGCCGTGGGTGACCGGGACACTCTGGCAAAAATCTACAATCTGGCCTTAGAGCTATTTTGTGGTCTTAATAAATCCCCGGGCGGGATTGGGCAGAACACACCCTTTAATATGATCCCTGGCGGAACCACATATGTCAGCGGATACAATCCCAACCTAGCAATAGGTGCCCCCTCAACGGCGATGAATCCCCCGCCACCCCTTGTAGACCAACAGGCACAATATGTTTACCCAACCTAGACCCAGGTGACGCCAGGTCTGAAAGTTTTTCCTTGGAATCAACCTCAGTAGACACAATAGACTCAGACACAATCGTCCAGAGTGCCTTTCTTCTAGTCATCCACGGCTGGTAGATTTTTGCCCTCGACTCCGGCTAATACTGTTGCCTTCCCGGGAAGCCAAAAACAACCACAGCCATCACATTATGACACTAGCACTCAGTTGACTGCCGAGGTCGAATCCCTCCGGTGAATGTTGTCTAGTTTGACTATGGATATGGGTCAACTGAAGGCGGGGTCCTACGCACCCTAAAATTCAAATTCCCAGAGGGGAAATATCTTCTCCGACCAATGAAACAACAATACCGGGGGAAGAAAATTTAACAACGGGCCTAGGCCCAATCAACAATAGTGGAAAAATAACGCTAACACTGGAGGCCCCCCTCTGAACTAAAATGCCAACCAAAATGGCGCTGGACCATCCCATTTTACGCCAGTCACAGACTTTCAGCCCATGACTAACTGGTGTAGACTACACGACACAGGTTCACACAATGAGGTAAATTGTGTCACTTTGGAGAAAGTCATAATGATCTCCTAGCTGGACAGACAGCAATCACACGATACCGCTCCCCCAGAGGCCCCTGTCCAAGAGCAAACCCACAGTGCCTTCACCTGTGACACCATCTTCTTCGAAACTTCTGGGGAAGATGAAGAAGAATCTGAGTTGCCGGGATTCTTTGATGAATCCATTCTGCCCTTTGAGGCCAATGCCTTTACTAACCCATGGACCCCATACAATACTTGGAGTCAGGCCAGTAAAGGACTAGCTCATACACCCATACCTCCTACCAAAGATAATTCCCCTCCCTGGAACAACGCAACTGACCGACCTATCCCTCCAAAAGGCCCTACCCCTAACCAAGCGAAAGACCTCGCAGAGGAAAATCACCCATTCCCGAGAGGAAGGTTCGATATTATGAAGGCATTAGAGTAGACCACCACCTCCATGACCTTAATGGAGCTTTTCCTAAATTGTCCTGAGCAGAAGAAGTCTCTTCTGAAGCTCTTAGGAAGTCCGGAGGCGATTAGCCACCCACCCAAGACCGTCTCATTTGAAGATGCTAACGTGGCTGTCTTCCAGGGAAATAATGAGGATCCTCCCTTCCTACTAGGGCTAAATATTTATGGCAAGAATATACACAATTGCCTAGTAGATTCTGGAGCTTCAGGTAACATCATGCCCTTGTCCATTTGTCAGAAGCTCAGACTCCACCCTACCCCATCTAACGGCGCAGTAATCCAACTGGATAAGACTGCTGTAAAAATGGTGGGGGAATTGAAGAACATCCGGATACACCTTATCCAGGACCCCAGCATAGCCAGCATCATTGACATCCAAGTGGTGGATATCCCAGAGACTTACGGGATGTTACTAAGTCAGAATTGGTCTAAATCCTTAAATGGATACTTTTCGACCGACTTCACCCACTTATGGCTTCCGTGGGAAGGAGAATCAAACAAGATCTGAGTTGAAAGTGAACCCCAGATGAAACAGGCCCTCACCGAAGTTGGGAAGGTCAATGAATTCCTTTTCTCTGAGGTTTCTCCGAGGGTATACCGCCCTCTTGAAATCTTAACATTCGATTTCATCCCCGGAGAGGATCCCATCGTGCTATAAAGAGCCCAAGACTTAGAAGAAAAGGTGAGAACTAAAGTCAACTCACAAGGCACTGAGGCAACCCCAGCCACACTCTTGTCCGGCACTTGGTGCCAAGTACACTACCAAAAACATTTAGAGCTTGAGTGTGAACCATGTCTCTCGATCGCTAACCAGCAACTTGATACCTTCCAGAATGAACGCACAACTGATTCTCCCGGACCCATTACCCAAGTCCAAACACCTCTAGAGGTAAATCCTACTGTCATGCCAGTAGTCTAGGAGAAAATCCCTAAGTCTCTCGGCGATAATCCAAAGAAACCCCCCTTTTCCCAGCCCCAGATTACAAACAATGACTTATGGACCCTAAAATTCGATGGGTCCTGATCCAAACAAGGCTGTGGGGCCAGGGTAGAATTAATCAACCCGTGAGGGAAATCCTTCCTCACATCCTACATGCTAAAGTTTAACTATACAAACAATGTCACAGAGTACGAGGCTTTGGTCCTTGGACTCTTATTCGCACTAAGGAAAGGAATCACCCACCTCTGGGCTCTGGGTGATTCAGAGTTGGTTGTTAAATAAGTTCGGAGTCAATACACATGTCATGAAAAAAGGCTAGCCGCATACCGCAACCGGGCTTGGAGCCTTATCGAGGATTTTTATGCCTTCGACATTTATCTCATTCCCCGGCGGTGGAACTATGTCTCGGATGCCCTGGTTGTTTCTGCCAACACACTTGAGCCCATGGCCGGTTCACGACTCTGAAGATTTTTAGTTGAGATGGTCCCCACCCCCTCCATTCTAGATAATGTCACCCACTTTCAGGTTTTTGAGGATGATCAACATATCTTGCCCTTCATGGTGAATGTTGGTGTCTTTGAAGATTAGATAGTGGAAGAACGAGACCACGATGATACTGGGCAGGGTGATGAAGAGTACGGGATCATAGATTTTCCCACTAACACCATCCCTAAGGGGGTGGTTGCATTAGAATGAATCTTTGACTCAGACCCTTTGGCCCATGAGAAGGTGTCATCTTCCCCCGAGGGAGGAAAGTTTGAAAAGGTTAACATTGGTCACCCCGGTGAAGAGAAGATCATTCACATTGGTACCTCCTGCTCCCCTGAGAAAAAGAAGAAAATTCTCGCGATTCTCCGAGAATACATCGACGTAATTGCCTGGGGTTATGAAGACTTAAATACATATGACACATCCATCATGACCCATACCATTCCCTTGAAGCCTGACGCTAAGCCCTTTCAGCAAAAGCAAAGACCAGTCAACCCCCTGATAGAGCCTCTGATTCGTCAAGAGGTAAAAAAACTATTATTGGCACAGATTATCTTCCCAATTTGACACACTACGTGGGTTGCCAACCTGGTCCCAATGCGAAAGAAGAACGGTGAGATCTGCCTTTGCGTGGATTTCCAAAATTTTAACAAGGCATCCAAAAAAGATAATCACCCTCTCCCATCATTGGACGAGGTGTTACAAATAGTGAACGGATCTCAGATGATGTCTTTCTTGGATGGATACTCCAGATACAACCAGGTCATGGTCAAGTATGAAGACAGAGAGAAAACAACGTTTACCACTAAGTGGAGAATGTTTGCATATAGAAGAATGCCCTTCGACTTAATTAATGTGGGGGCCACATTTCAAAATGCCATGGATATTTCGTTTGAGGGCCTCGTGAACCGATGCATAATCATCTACATGGATGATTTGACCATCTTTTCCTAGGACAGGCGTGATCATTCTGCCCACCTCGCTCAGATCTATAAGAGGTGTCACCGGTATGGAATATCCCTCAACCCTAAGAAGTGCATATTCGGGGTCACCGAGGGGAAGTTGCTCGGGCATATTGTCTCTGAGAAGGGTATATCCATAGACCCTGATAGAGTCGAAGCATTGTTGAACTTACAGATGCCTAGCAGCAAAAAAGAAATGCGATCCTTCATCAGGAAAATCAACTTTATGCGATGATTCATCACGGGATTTGCAGAAATAGTTAATCACTCAATGAAATGATTAAAAAAGATACCAAAATTGAGTGGAGTCCTGAAGCAAAGCGGGCGTTTGCCCAGATCAAACAGACCATAACGAAGGCACCTGTCTTGGCTAGTCCAGACTATTCCCTCCTGTTTTACATTTACTCATTTGCTTCACCGTATTCCGCTGCGGCAGTGTTGACCCAAAAGGTTAAAGGGGAGGAATGACCAATCACTTTCATGAGTTCCCCCTTTAAGAACGTCGAAGTCTGGTATTCACCACTAGAAAAATAGGCCTTTGCTCTGGTCCGTGTCGTGAAGAAATTCTGGGATTACATCCTCTGGAGCAAAGTACACACTATCATTCTGGACCAGGCTGTCAAATCTTTGTTGATGCAAAGTAAATTGGGTGAGAGACGGGGGAAATGGATGGCCATCCTCCAAGAATATGACTTAGAGATGCAGCCCATGAAAATACTCTGAGGCCAGGGACTAAGTCGAACAATGGCAGAAGAGACTCCCCACATAGAATGTCAAACTTATACGATGGAGTCAATTACTCAAGATCCGTGGTATACCGATCTGGTATACTTGCTGCTAAACAACAAATTCCCAGAGGGATTACCTCCCCACAAACGTCGTGCCTTGCAGATGAAAAGTGCCCATTTCATGATCAAAAATTCTGCGCTTTATCGTCAAAACTATGAGGGAGTGTACCTCCAGTGCATTGAAGGAGACCAAGCTGTGAAAATAATTGATGAATTCCACGGACAGTTTGGAACTGGGCATGGCTCAGCTGACGCCACTGCCCACCAGATCCTTCTGGCCAGATATTATTGGCCCTGCATATTCAAAGATGTCTACGCTCATGTTAGGAAATTCCATACTTGTCAAACTACAGCGCATCATGAGCGTAACCCAGCCATGCCTCTGCAACCAGTCTATGAGGCTAGACCCTTTGCCCAGTGGGCTTTTGACTTCATCGGGGAAATCAACCCCAATTCATCTACCAATCACCGATACATTCTGACTGTAACTGATTATTGCACTCGGTGGTCTGAAGCTATACCTTTTAAAAATAACACGGTAGACATAGTTATCAAATTCATAGAAGAGAACATCGTCACAAGGTTTGGAATTCCCTTTGCTTTGGTATGTGACAATGGTCCGGCATTTTCTTTGGCACAATTACTCGAATGGACCTACAATCCAAAGATCACACTAAATTTTTCCAGCAACTATTATCCTCAGGAAAATGGCGTTGAAGAATCAACGAATAAGAATCTACTTGAAGTGATCAAACATCTGTTAGAACAAAATCCCCGGGATTGACATCAAAAGTTGAAATTCACCCTCTGAGAAGATTGTATTTGTATTAAGGCCACCCTGGGGACATCCCCATTCCACCTAGTTTACGGTCAGAATCCGGTATTTCCAGTCAACTTACAGATCCCAGTTTTATAGTTTATGCAGGAATTCAACAACAGGGATAACATCATGGAGGTTTGAATTTTGAATCTGGTGCAAATGGAAGAACAACGAGATGCGGCCCTTGAACATTTCGCACACCACCAAGTGGTGGTAAAATGATGGTTCGACATAAGAGCCCAATACAAGGCTTTTCAGATCTCGGATCTGGTCCTGTTGTGGGATAAGGCCCGAGAGAAGAGAGGAAAGCATACCAAGTTCCAACGACTCTGGCTCGGACCATACTTAATTTCAAAAATCTGCGGGACCAACACTTACCGCCTTAACACCTTGACTAGAGAACTTGTCGCATTGCCTGTTAATGGGCAGTTTCTCAAACACTACTTTGAGTAGGGTAGGTGTGTCCAAAGTTGTATTATATGTAAATATTCACTTGTAAATATCTCTTCCGGGTGCCTTGTTCTGAGAAACCCTACCTTGTAAATAGTCTTGTCGGCTGTCCTCCGGGGCAGTCCCCCCCCCCTTTTTTTTTTTTTGTTGTCTTTGTTTTTTCTTTCGACTCTTTTTTGGTCCCGGTGTTTTGTTCCGTCTTGCAGAAATTGGAATGCTTCGCATAACTTTGGCCTCTAGTGCAATGCCTTTGGCATGGCAAACTTTAAAATCTATCTTTAGCACGGTGGAATCGACCCGGTCCCCGGGATTGTTTTACAGATCATGGCACATTTTTGAGCAATTTCCATTGGGTGTTGTCTCTGGGAGTCTGGCAATCAGTGAATACAAATAATCTAAGGAACAAGTAATCAGACACACCGGGGGTAGATCGGTCGTACTGATCGGTTGACCTACGTCTGAAAATATAACAAAATTCTTCCCGGGTCTGGAGTTTTATCCTCTTTAAATATCTAAATATAGGTGGATAGGTGAAATAATTACCGCCATTTGCATTTAGCTAAGCTTAGGCTCAATGGTGAAAGAAGTACCGCCTTTCCCACCTAAAAACAGATAAAATAATAAGAGGAAGAGCAAGATTAAACTCTAGTCTCCAGGGGGAAATGAGAAAATTGATGACTGGTTTGATGTAATTAGTACCTCTTCTCTAGTCCTCCCAGAGGTCATCGGCTTGATTTCCTTCCAAAGCACACATGACACCACTGATGAAAGGCTACGGACTGACTCCTGTGTGGTTGGGTTCTCTCAGATATGTTGCTCTTGGCCTGTCAAACGCTTTGGGCAGTGGCTTCTTCTAGTTGTGCTAACCAGAGATTCTATAGTTCTCAAATGCGCTAAGGCATTTGTCCCAGATAGTCACCATTTGTTATGCCCTGCATCCCCGTCCCTACATTTTGTGTGCAAAATGTTGGGTCCCCCTTTTTTTCTTTTATTTTGCTTTTTGCTGCGGCTTTGCCTTGTCTTTCTTTTCCTTTTGCTTTCTTTCTCCAGGGTTTTCTTCCCCGGTGTGTGTTGTTTTCTTGGTTTGGTTTTCTCCTCCGAGATTCCGGTCCTGGAGGTTGTCTTTTGTCAGAAGCCAGATTCCAGACTCCGAGATTCTTTGCTATGATGTTCTTAGGAATATCATTGTAAGGAATCCCTGGGCCCGGAGTTTGGAGGTTTCGCCTGACCTAAAATCTCCGGAAAGAGGAGGAATACTTTTTATCATGACTATAAATAGACTTACCTATCATTTTCACACTTACCGTGATTAAAACCTTCAAGCACTTAGAGTGAAATAGAGCATTTTCAAAGCGATTAGCAGAGCATTTACAGAGAGTTTGTGATAATCAAAGCTTAACACCTTCTGTTATTCTCAGACATACGCAAGTGTGTCATGATGGTGATTTTGACAGCCTAACGACTCGAGTTGTTACAAATTTCTCTCGGTAATCCCTTCCTTCCTCCGCCTTCTATGTTTTCAGGTTGGTGCTTCTGCCTTTCCTCCTCTTTGTTTTTCTTTCATTTTATGGTTTTCTTTGGGTTTGCTCGGTTTTTGTCTATTTTATTTCATTTTGTTTCTCTGTCGTGTCTTTCTTTTGTCTTCTGGTTTTGCCGCCCGTTGGTGGGTCAGCTCTGCCAGAAGGTTGTCTGCCTTCTGTGCAGAGGTTGTTTGTCTGTAAAGTCTGTAGATTGTGTAAATAATGTGAATGGCTGTATATATTTTTTTATGCCTTGTCTGGTTTTCCCGCGGGAGTCATCCCGTGTGTATATTCATGTATATATGTACATATCTGTAGATAACCCTTGTGTATCCCCCCTCATCCTCTCTATATATCCTTCAACTCTATTTGTATCCTTCCAGGTGGCTTGACAAGCTGGTCGAGTTACTTTTTCTGCTAGTTTTTCACCTCTAAGCTTGCTTTGAGGAAGAAAACCACATGTTTGAAACTTGGCTCTCGGCCGGTTTCAAACAGGTGGTTTTCTCTCTCCTCCATCAAGGTTTTCAGAGCCTCATTTATTTCCCATGTGCACAATTACTTCCAGCCAAGTGGCTTTCCCTTTTCGCACGTTTAGACAGTTGGCTCCGCCGTCATTGCCATCACATCTATTCAATGCCAACGCATGTGGTGCCCACGTGGACCTGCCTTCGCATTCTTCCTTGCTAATGGTCATTTCTCTAGGCCTCAGGCTTCTTACCACCACTCATCCCATGTCTTCGACAAGTGTGATAAAAATTTTCAGACACGGAGATATTGTGAAAATCCCAAGTTTACGATGTGTTTTTCTTTTCGGATATCTTTGTGTAAAACTAACTTTTCAGGAAAAGCAAACGGTGCGGTGGTAAGATCTCCAGACCCCGGAGTAACTGCAATTATTTTGATAAACATGTTCTAACGGTCGCTTTGTCTCGCAGGTCCAGACTTCATCTTCCAAACATGTCTGAAGCATCCGCATCATCTCCTCCCAAAAGTCTGAAATTACCAACCACAACCGAGACCAGGGAAGCAGCAAAGTCAAAGATAGAGAAGGCCCTGGCAAAGTTGCCCCTCACCATGAAGTTTGTGCAAGATAATGAGATTGTGGGCTCAAAGATTGAGTCCAAGGTAAAACTAATGACCGACGCCAATGTCAAAACTTGGGCAGAAATGCAGGCCCTAGTAAAGGTAATGCACATCCAGCGATAGGCTGGAGATAAATTGGTGATCAACGTCGGGGGTTCCAGAATCCTCCGGGCAGCTTGCTTCCCATGCTCTGTGCAGTCCCCGGAGCTGATCTTAACATTGGCGGCTAACTACAACTCTTCTATCTGGGCTGTCATGCTCGCAACTATAGAACCCACGGGATACCCCACTCCACTGGTGTCCCTCGACCCAGCCACTTTCCAAGCAGGCCTGGGCATCCCACAATTTGATAGGGCCACGGTGGTTACAAGGATTGATGCCTTGAAAAAATTCTCTCAACTAGAGGATGTTGCCCGGGTGTACATGAACACCAACTGGCTCAAGGTCCCGAAGAGGGACCCAAAGAGAATGAAGATAGATATCCCCTGCTCTGAATTCAAGGAGAGCATCCAGATGGGGATGATAGCATTGGCCCGGGTCTTCGGGCAACCCTCCGCCCAGGAATTTGCAAAATAGATGTACTATTTCCTCCTCCGCATCTCCACTAAGGGAGAATTCTTTGACTGGGCGACAATAATCTCTAATCATGTCGACTCCCAATTCCAACAGTTGAACGAGAAGAAGAAGTTCTTCATGTCTTCTTATGTTTTCTGGGCTTTGGCCCAACAAAGGCCCCACTCCAATGGCCTGCTTACAGATGGCGTTCTCAGAATTGGCCCAGGACAAAAAGCACCATGGGACCATTTCCCACAGCTTCAATGGGAGGCCAGCTTCAACAATTTCTGTTAGGTAAATGATTCGTTCATTTACTACCATCTACTCACGCCCACCCGGGATGTCGGATACTGCCTATCCACTGAGGCGATGAAGTTGGTTAGTATTTATGGGCACTACTATATCCAATTCCAGCAGCATACCTACATTAGGGTTGCCGACTTCTCCGGGAAACCCTACTTGTTGCCCAAGCATTGTGGGGACAAGATCGTGCTGCTGGAATATTACCGGCAAATGATGGAGCTACATACCTTCTTAGCCCATAAGAAGGTCCCCAACATCTCATTCCCAATCTCCTGTGGGAACTACACCTTCAGTCTGGCCGCCGTGAAGGAGGCATACAATGAGCTGAAAAGTTATAACTTGCAGGAATTTTATCTGGCACGGAGAAACTTTGATCCGCATGGCAGAATTGCAACGGCACTGCTCCAGGCTTCGGAGCCCCACCACGTACACATGGAGGACTTCTGGGCTGATTGCCAAGATGATGTGGATGTGCGCAGCTGGCACTATATTAGAATTAGGGCTGGGATGATGTAGGAACTAAAGCTCCAGAGGTTCCCAGCAGGTTTCTCAGACACTGCCCCCACCATAGATCCCCTGTACAAAGAAAAGGGGATTGATAAAATGGCACTGCCGGCAATAGATTGGGCCACCCAGGAGGAGCCCACGATTGAGGACTTCACTCGGGAAGTAGTCGAGCGAAGTCACACCTATTTTAAAAGGGTGTGCCCCAGGAGTATGCGCCAAGCTCCCTGACCAGTACCAAAATTAACACAACAGTCGGTACCAAGATTGACTCCGGGGACCGGGACTTCTGCACAGGGCACGGACAAAGGAAAGGGGATAGCTACAACCCCCTCCGTGCAAAAAGTCCCTATATAGGGATAGATCTAGCAATTTTTAGTGGCCTCCCAACAAATGAGGGAGCAGTTAATGACAGGGCTGGCCACTTCCCCGCTCATGGCCGGACCGATTCGTCCCCCTTCCTCCCTGTCACTGGTAGCCTTAATGGTAAAGGCAACTAGGGTGGATCCCATGGAAGTAGCGGCAATTTCCGATGTGGGGCCACCTCTAATTACCTAGAGGAAGAGAAAACACATCCAGCAGCCTAAGGCAGAACCAGCGCCGAAGGCATCCCTCACCAAAGAAGTGGAGATCATTTCTTCTAGTTCCCCAAAACTGGAGAAAGAAACAGAACAGGTAGAGGTCCCAGCCAGTCCCCCTCTAGAAGAGGAGTTTGACTTATTTGCAGCTGATGAGTTTGGAAATCTGCAAGGGGACAATACACAAGTGGAGATGGAAGTCCTGGAGAAAGAACAAGAGGCTGTGGACCCGGAAGACCTGGAACAAGAAGCTGCAAAACAAGAAGAGTAGTAGATAAAAGAAAAGAGGCCAGAACTGAAGGTTATCTCCAGGGCTCAAGTAGTGTAAGGTTCGGGAGTGGACCAACAACAACTAAGTGAACAAAAGGCATCTGCTGGGGAACCCAGACCCAGACCTTTGGGAGGAACTGTAACCCCAGCTGCCATGTTCTGAGGGCCGCTCCTGGGATCCTCTTTTGGGCAGGTAATCACAGCAGCCCAAACTCTGAATCTCAGCCTGATACCTCCCCTATAGCCAATGGATGAGGAAGAAGAGCAGCGCGAAGAGGAAATTCCCGAGGATGCCGACCAGGGTCCAGACCCATCAATTAACATCCAGGACCAGGCTGAGGAGATAGAAATTGAGAAGAATGTTGCTACAGAAGAGGTGTTGGCAGGGAGAGGAACAGGTGATGTATATGTTGAAAAGGAGCAGCCGCCAACGGACACGGGGAGAGAATCTAGAGAATAAACTCTGGTAGGAAGGCCACCTCTCCCACCTCCATGGCTGGTAGAAAGCAGAAAAAGAAGAGCCAAATCCGCTCCAGCAATCCCCCTCTCCCTGGCCGAAATGATGGCCTTAGCTCATGCCCCGCCAAAAGTAAAGAAGGCCCGGATAGTTCATACCCTACGAACTGGGCCGGGCAAAGAAGCAATTGCAGTAGTGGAAACGCCTCCCCCAGACACTAATGAAGCGACCGCAAACCCCACAGATTACAATATCGCAGAGGTATCTTTGGGAAAAAGAGGAAAGCAAGGCAAAGTAGACCTGCTGAAGGAGGCAGCAAGGGTAGTGGAGGCCTGATATGAAGAAGAGGCCCAGAGGCTCAAAGCGAAGAAAGAGAAGAATGCAAACCTTATGGGGTTGCTTACTGAGCTTGCCAGACCCATCAACGTCGCCCCTCCATAGACCTCCACATCAGAGGAATTACCACAGAGCGACATAGACTCCCTACGAGTAATGAAAAATAAATCCCAAGCAGTAGATGAATGGGTCGCTCTACAGATAGGAAACACCCAGCATTTCCTAGTGTCCACTCTCCCAGATCTATATACGGCCCGGCAAGTTATTCACCAGGCAGAAGTGCTGATTGAACAATGGGAGAGTGATACCAAGAATTACCAGGCGTGGAAGGTAGAGCTCGAAGAGCTCCTCACCCTGGGGGAAGACATAATTTCTGAATCCAAAATTCTGGGTGAGGAATCATTTGATTTCGTAAGGACTCAGCACTCTAGACTGGTCCTCATGTTGGAGATAACCAAGCAACTGGTAGAGTCCTTACAAGAAAAGGTGAACATAGTAAAGTATTCTTCCAATTTATATAAATCTTTTGTAATAAAGGCTTCCGGGGTTGATCCCCTTAATACAGATACTTATACCCCCAAGGAGTCAGTCTTGGGGAATTTTGATGAAATGATGAACTCCCGATATCAATCCCCGGAGGGGATGGATGGGGCCCGGATGGCAAAACTAACCGAAATGGTACTTAAGGGCCGCGACGCTGCAAGGATGGCGGATGAATTCAGAAATAATGTTCCAGACCTGGGGGAACTAGCTGAAGTGGCCAGGCACAGAAGGGCCAGCCTAAAAAAGATTGATGAAGATGGCATTTTCCACCTCCTTTAGGCCTTCAATGATAATAAGCAGCCTTGAGCGTTCTCCGGGAACCGGGGAAACTTGAGTATTGAGTATTCTTTATTCTTTTGGGGACGTAAGTTCCTGGATCCTAGAGTCCCAGATCCAAAATTTGGTATTCTTTAAAATGATCTATGTTCCGGTCCCCGAGGTCGACTGGTCATTTTCAGAGGTGGTTAATAAAGACTGTAAGAGAATAGTTGGCCACGTCAAAGGGGTGTCTGTTCGGCAGTTGGTTTCTAACAGGATGGTCTTCTCAAGGCACCGCTCAAGGGTATACCTAGCACATTGGAGACAGGGCACCGCATTTCCTATTTATGAGGCATGTAGCCTCGGTCCCCGGGGGACCTACTTTCTACTTTCTCCTCTCTGGCTCTCTTCTCGAGACTGATTCTTCCGATGTATATTCTTGTCTTCTTCTTCTGACATGGTAGACCTATTCCGTCTCCAGGTCTTTTTTAGGGTGGCGCAGGTAGTACCGGCCCCCAGATATTGTATTTTATTGAAGTACAATGAAATAGGGTTAGGGTTAGAGAGTTGTATAAATAGGCAGATCGGCCCATTTCCAAGGGTTGGCAAAATTGATGATTTTTTTGTCCATAAGAAATAGAAAAATGATTCTTCTTTTAGTTGCAGAGCTCAATGCTCCATTGTTCTATTCTTGATAGTTAAATGCTCCCCTGGAGCCACCATTGTATCACGCACCAGTGCTCGCTGGACTAAATATTAATGAAGAAGGAAGGATTCTTGGCAATGATGTTGTTAGCGTCCCTACTTCTGAGTTAATGGTATTTCATGTTTTAATGTTCTGTATGTCCTTCACTCTGATATGTTAAAGTAGATTAACGACCTCTTTATTCTCGCTACTGATAAAATGCTAACTGATGGTTGTGTATTTCTTCAGTATTTAGTGTAGTCTTTCAGAGTATTGTTGATGTTCTGGATATTTCAGCATGACTATAGTTAGATGAAATGTTTCTAACCCTGCAGGATCTTTTCATTTTTTTTGCTAAGTGTAGAACACTCTGGGAAACCCTTAACCGTATTGAATCTCTAGAAGAATGAGTTGAAGTAACTAGCTATCCCCCTTGAAAAAATTCCTCTCCCAACCGAGCCCCACACCGTCGTGACCTGACACCCAGGTGCTTGAAGGCCCAGAGGATTTATTTCCCTGGACAACCTTTGCAGGAGGAGTTGGCCGATTTCCCCAGAACCCGGTGACAACTTATGACTGTTGGCGGACCCGGTCAGCAAAACCCCATCAATAGGATCCATTCATGATTTGTAATACCTCATCTAATGAGGGGAGAGGGTGATTATCCTTCTTAGATGCCTTGTTCAAATTGCAAAAATCTAGGCAAAGGTGGATCTTGCCACTTTTCTTTCTCACAAGGATGAGGTTGGAAACCCAAGTTGTGTGCTAGATTGGAAAGATAATCCAGGTTGATAGCAGTTTTTAAACCTCCTGATGAATTAGAGGTTCTATCGGTGGGTTTACTGGTCTTTTCTTTTGGTGAAAATTCTTAGTATCTTGTTTTAGTGGGATAGTATGGGTCATGATGGATGTGTCATAGGTCTTCAGATCTTCATACCCCCCACACAATTATGTCAATGTATTCTCGGAGAACCATGATAATTTTTTCCTTCTCCTCTAGGGAGTAGGAGGTACCAATGTGTACAAATGTTTCTTCATTGGCCTGGCCAATGTTGACCCTTTCAAACTTTCCTCCCTTAGAGGAGGATGATATCTTCTCTTGGCCCCGGGGGTTCGAATCAAATATGTGTTCTAGCACTACCATCCCCTTTGGGATGGTGTTGGTTGGTAAGTCTATGATCCTTTCATTTTCTTCACTATGCCTAGTATAATCGTGATCTCTTTCTTCCACTATCTGATCCTTGAAAACACCAACATTGGCCATGAAGGCCAGAATATGTTGGTCATCCTCAAAAATCTAAAAGTGAGTGATATTGTCTAGGATGGATGAGGAGGGGACCATCTTAATAGAGAACTTCCAGAGCCGTGAGCCATCCATTGGCTCAAGGGTGCTTGAAGATATGGAAAGGGCATCCAGAATGTAGTTTCTTTTCCAGGGGATAAGCTCAATGACAAAAGCATCAAAATCTTTAATGAGGCTCCATGCTTGGTTACGGTATGTAGCCAACCTTTTGTCGTGACAAGTGTATTGGCTCCGGACCTATTTAACAATCAACTCTGAATCACCCATTGCCCAAAGGCAGGTGATTCATTTTCTTAGTGTGGATAGGAGTCCAAGGACCAAGGCCTCATACTCTGTGACATTGTTCATGCCATTAAAATACAGCCTATAAGATGTGAGGAAGGATTTCCCCTATGGGTTGATCAATTCCACTCTGGCCCTGCAGCCTTGTTTAGACCGGGACCCGTCAAAATTTAGGGTCCACAAGTCATTATTAATTTTCTAGAGATGGGAAGGAAAATTGGTATTTGGATTGATTTTGGGAGGGTTGGGAGGAGTTTCCTCCAGTTTGGATGGTTCATGGGTGAGGTTTACCTCTAGAGAAGTCTCTAGTTGGGATTCCTGGACAAGTGGCACCTTGGGTGTACCGCCAGAATGATTGCTGGGCCTAGGAAAATATATTTCATTCTATTTTTCCTAGAGGGCATAGATATGATGGGTAACAATGGTGATTCAGGGCTCACACTCTAGCTCAAAATGTTTTTGATAATGCACTCGGTACCAAGTGTCAGACAAGAGTATGGCAGGAGTTGTTGCGTTACCTTGTGAGTTAATTGTTGGAAACACTGAGAGGGGGGTGAATTAGTGTTTAACTAATTACTCTATTTCATCAAATTTAAACATAAATCATTTATATAACACTTGAAGCTTAACACAATATCACATAACACATAATATGATTATGCGGAAACCTTTATTAGAGGATAACCCCAGTGGGAATTAGTACCCACAAATATGCACTAGTATAATGAACCTGTTAAAGTTCCTTTGCCCTATTAGAAGAAGTCTTTATAATGCAAGTACAATGACCTAGTTAAGGGCCTAACCCTATTAGGAGTCTTTTACATATAACCCTAATAGGGGTGAGGACTCACTATCCAAGAGCTCACTGCTCAATCAGAAAGAAGGCTACAACCTCCTGAGAATAGATATGCACTATATCCAAAAGTGAACTGATATATATGACACAGATGTTTGATCAGTTCTAGTTATGTGCTTATGCTCTTATCTTCTTTAAGGGATTTATCTCATGCTTACATCTTTATACTACTCTGCTCTGCATATTTCTTTGACACTACAAATATATATTTACATTGCATATATATGTTTATGCCTGAATAGATGCGACTATAAACAAGACCTTAGTCGGCCCAAAAACAACATTAACAATGCTTCCAAACAAATTGGCTTAAGAATATTTATAACAATGTTTAATACATGATTACAAACTTATTACAATAGGCACTTGGCTTTTACAAAACAAAAGATTACACGCTAATCAAAAACCTTAAGTCAGCTTCATACTCTGTATTTTGAACTGCTAGTGTACTTGTTCTTTCTATAACTTGTCCATACTGACATTCCATACCATGCATGTATAGGGTAAGAATAACAACATACCATAGACCTTAATTTTGAATGCGCATATCTTGATGTGATCGTACGCATGTGCGTTGATACTCTGATCGACTGCAAGTTAATGTTTTGTTTTGTCTTCTACATAGTCAATTTTCACTACATAGTTTTCTGTCAAAACTTCATATGACTTTGTTGCCATAATGGCAACACAAAATAAGTCATATACTCTTTGGGAGTCAACTTGCCAATAATCTCCCCCTTTGTCATTAATGGCAACAAAGGAATGTGGCCAAGTTACTCAAAATTGACTAACACCAAAAATTGTATGTTATCTTCCTTTAACATATACTATATCATAATATATACACTAATCCTCATACATACTCATATTCCTTGAATACATTACTCCCCCTTTGACATTAATGAAAAAGGTGTCAAAAGTGTAAGTCTCTAGATACTTACTCCATATATACATCTGATATGTTATCTGTAGATTCTTCATCTCTTGCTGCTAGAATGCCTTTAGTGCATCAATTATTTATAGATGGGGACATAAGGCATATGTAAGATTTTCCATCTTTGTCAAATCCATGCTTGGTCCTTGATCATAGGTATCAATGGTTGCATCAATCTATTTAATATTCTCATCCAGAACTACTAAGGAGGGTGCTAGTGCATTTCTCAGTTGAGTCTACTTGATCCTTATCTTACTGATCTCCATTTTAACTTTTTCTATCTTGTCCAACTGACCTTGATAGATATTGTTGCAGATGTTCATGTCTTGCATGGATGTTTGAACTAATTTTCTAACACTGTCAACCAAGATATCTTCCTCTTCTATCTTTCCAATATGTTCTAAGGTGAATTTCACTCTGTCCATATAGTTTGCTACTATATTTCTGCCTTTGACTACAAGTTCTTTCAACATAGACTGGCCAATCTTTAATGACTTTAAATCTAAGGAAAAATTATTTACTAGTTCATTCAATCTTTCCTTTTTGTACTCATCTTCTACAATTCTAGTAGCTGAGTCTACAAAGCTTGTAAAATGTTCTTTGAAGCTTGTTAGAATGATGTCTACATCATCAACTGACTAAATTTTAACTACTTTCTTGTCTGTAGGCACTAGGTCATTTAGAATGTTCATTGATTCCAAAAACAGAGGTTTTCTCATAACTTGTTTCTCTTTGTCTTTTTCCATGGCTAGGACGC
Source organism: Thuja plicata (assembly GCA_018584345.1). Classification (NCBI taxonomy): domain Eukaryota; kingdom Viridiplantae; phylum Streptophyta; class Pinopsida; order Cupressales; family Cupressaceae; genus Thuja; species Thuja plicata. The sequence goes on from MU224123.1 coordinate 1,031,599, forward strand.
TGATCTTGATCAAGTCTTCTTCTCCCCATGCATCCAGACTTGCTGAATCATGAGTTAAACTTGACAACAATGAGTTTGATGGTGGACTAGTATCCATGCATTCACTTTTTACTGGGATCTCCATGACTGGTGTCTCACTATTTTGATTATCTTCCTCTATATTCAAGTCTGTTGAATCTTTAGAGGGATCTTCATCTTGTTGTAAAGATGTGTTATCAGTGCATACCTTCTTTGTCTCCTCAGTGCTTACAAATTATTTTTCAACTTTGTCCATTTCATTATCAGAAGCGGTCATGGATATCTTGATATCATCAATCACTATAGTATCCCCTGAATCTTTTGTTGTATCAAAAGTTATTAAAATTGAGGGCATTGAAGCCTGTGGACCTATCTTAGGTGCAATCTAAATCACTGGTTCTGTAACCTGTTTGGGAGGAACTAGAGTTACCTTTTCTATAGGCACCGTTGATGGATACATATGTCTATCTAGAAATACCCACTCAAATTCTTTCTAAGTCTCTTCACCAACCACATCATACTCCTTATTCATGATATGCAGAACTCTTGTTTTGCTTCTTAGGTGCGGCTTTACTAAATCCAACAGAATGGCTTTCTCATCATTCGAACATACTGGGAGAAGACTATCCAATGTGTCTTCTCTTATCCTCATATCCTCTTCAATTGCTTGTCTCTTTAATATATCAATTATGTTCCATACCTTATCTGGTATGACTTTTTTGAGTTCCAATACTGTCCTTTTGAACTTAATCATGTGAGAGATGATCATAGAATGAATCTCTGATTTGTTTATCTCTTGATATTTTTCATATACATTCTTTAGATATTCTAGTCTTCCTTCATTAACAATTCTGTTCTTTAGAATAGTTAGACTAGGTCTAAATCCTACCTTAGGAGGGGCTTGTGTGTTCTTTACCTTACTCCTTGTAGTTCTTGAGCATGGATGACTTGGAGGAACTTGCTTCTTCCTTCTAGTCATCTTGTTGGGTACAGAAGGTGGAGAAGATTCTAGATCAATGGTGGTTGATGGTGCAGATGTGTCTACATTTGATTTCTTCTTTTTATTTTTAGGCATATCATCAGTCTTTTCTGTTTTCACTTCTATGGGAGTTTTCTCAAGTTCTTTAGAAATCTAAGCTTCCCTAGCTCTGTCTAGGTCTTCTTGTGTAACACCATGAACTTTTAAGATATTTGAGGTAATCCTTGATGCGTTCCTTTTGTTGTCAGCACTGTATAAGACAGAATCAACTTGATTTGTCTTTTCTCTGTAAGTACCCCATCTAGGTTCATTGGGATCCTTGGGCATAGAAAGGAGGACTTGTGCATAACCTTCCAGAACATGTTCTTCAACTTCATAACTGAGAGGGTGAATCCATTGTGTTCTAGGCTCAACTGCCTCCATGCAAGTATAATTAGTTTCCACCATGAAGCATATTGTTTCTTTGTATTTCTCAACTATCTTCTCAGGTATCCTGAACCTCTTCTACATCTTGATCCTAAATGTTTTGATATCCATATCCATAGTATCTTTTGCACTACTCTTTGATGTAGCTTTTAGTGATATCTGAGTCATAGTAGGTTCACTTCTATCTAGGTAAAGATTTTCTACTTTACCAGCCATGTGAAAGTACAGATAGATGATCAAAGAGCCAAACCTGAATATCTTGCTCTTATCATGCTTAATAGCCTTGATGTTCTCAATCAGTTGTGCGCGCAATAGTTCACAAATATTGTACTGATTATTATCTTTCACTATCCTTATTGCTACCAGAACTGTTGTTGCAGACACACTATTTAGTCTGCTTGTCTACTGAAACTTGTATCCAAGTATCATAGTGAGTAGTTTGATATCATCCTCCCTAATAGGATCAACTATCATACCGCGCCTATCACTTCTAGATAAGAAAAAAATTTCAACTTGATTCTTAACATCCTTTCCAGTAGGAAGAACTGGTCCAATCTTAGGAATTCCAATCAATTCATGGATTAGGTCTGCAGTGATGCAGACAGGAACCTCACCAATCCAGTATAGGTCATCATGTATCCTTCTCAGTAATATCTTCACCCATTCGGGCTCATAGAACTTGTGCACATTTGAATAATCAAAGATAGGGTTATCAGTGAGATGCACATGTTCATCCTTGAATGAGTAGTCTGGTTTCATCATTGAACCCATAAGAGTAGCTATGTTGTTGTCTCCAACTATTTCCTTCTCGTAGTAGATGTACGCGTGAATGTCTTCCACGTGCATGACTCCTAACAGAGTCTTAGAGAATTCTCCTTCAACATCATCTAATATAGAGTTGAATGGATGCTTCTTAAAGATAAATCTCTTCCTTTCAGAAATATCAAATACAACTGGGGTTTCCATACTTACTTGCAACTTGATTAAGTAGGGTTTTACGGAAATTCAAAATGAAGTGACTGTTAGGGTTTTGTTTCAACTTGCAAACCATTCACCAACTGATCAAATTGATACCTTTGATTGCTTCGATGCTTATTACTCTGTAGGTTTTATGATCTCAGATGTAAACAATGAGAGTAATCAATTAATCCACTGATTTATATAAAGTTTTTTTTTCACATTTAATGTCGTAAGTGATTTTACTGAGACTTTAAAACTTTATTCAGAATGAAGTATAGAAAATGCATGAATGAATACTGCATTCTTTTGTTATCACTGACATGAATCCAAAGGCACATACTCAGAGGTGAGTATACCAGCCATGCAGGGGTTCAGAGCTAGAATAGCTCCCCCTAAGACCATGAGGGTCAACTATCCAGAAGTAGAAGGTGTGTCCACTAAGGATGCATCTACTACCTTGTTCTCTTCATTATCCTTCTTTAATTCAACCCATATTTTATCTGAGTTAGCTTTAGCTTCCACAAACTCAACTTCTCATGATTCCTCAAACAAATATTTCTTAGGATTCTCTTGTCCTTTTGTTCATAATCTACAAAACCTTGAGATGTGTCCATCTTTTCCACATGAGTGACAAATGATAGGAGGTCTGATGTTGTTATTCATCATGTTGCACTGCATGGCTATGTGTCCATTTTAATTACATATCTAACATGTAATGTTCTGTAAGTTTCTTTGAGGTTGGTTTCTCTGATTGTATTGAGTTTGATTCCTTAGTTGTGACTGATTTCTTTGAATTGTCCTGCAATGAATAGCCCTATGACCAAAATTCTTATAGGAGTAATAGTATCCATTGAAGATTCTTACATCCTTGAAATCTCTTCCCAAGTGTCCTTTCTTGTTACAAGCATAACAATTACAGTTAACTATCTTGTGCTTATCTTCTATTTTAGTCTCTGCAAGATTTTTAGTTTTATTTTCTGCTGTAGATTTTTTTTGAGCTTTCTTTCTTTCTTGTGACGAATTGATATTAATTTGAGCTATATTGTATCCCATACTAGTGGTATCACCTTTTATTTTCTATGCATAAATATGTGATTGAATTAGATCATAACTTGTGTGTAGTTTATCAATCTTGTCTTTTGCTCCTGATAGTTCAGATTCAATCTTATTCTTGATGTTTTCCAACTCCAAGATTTTCATATTATCTTGCATGAGTTCTTCATCTAACTGTTTATTTTCTTTTTTATTTTCTTCAATAGATGATAGGCTATTAGTTAACTGATCATTGAATTCTTCTATCTTATCTTTTAGAGACATGTTCTCTTCATTCAGTTTCTTAACCATTTTTCCCAAATCATTGGTAGAGAAATCTTTCAGATCTTTCCTTAGTTTCTTGATGAGAATTTCAAATCCATCAACCTTTAGTTTTATCTCTTCATTTTCTTTCTCAAATTTGTCAAGATCTTCAACGGATGCTTCAAGATTATTTTTCAGATGTTTTACTTCTACTGAATCCATGATCTCCTCAAGTGGTTAAACTTTCTTTCAGAGGACCAGAGCTCTGATACAAATTGTTGGAAACACTGAGAGGGGGGGGTGAATCAGTGTGTAACTAATTATTCTATTTCATCAACTTTAAACATAAATCAGTTATATAACACTTTAATCTTAACACAAGACCACATAACACATAATATGTTGGATATATACTTCTGGCAAGCTTGTTGATTGTATGTTTGTCACCGATGACAACATATAATATACAGCAGTGTTTTGTATGTACTTATCAAAATGATGTTATCAAGCCTTGCGCAGTTATAATCATTTTGTAGACATGTTGTTTATGTTTTTTTCATACACATAGACTCATATATGAAGTTTTAGTTGTGTTTTGTAATTTTGTTAGACGGCAGTTACAGTTTCTAGAGGTTGTCTGTATAGAGCCGACGTATTTGCATTGGTTCTTGAGTTGCACCTATCTTTAGGATATGCGTGTGTATATTCAAGTTTAGTTATGAGTTCAAGAGAGTTATCTAAAGGTGTTGAATGTGTTTCAACAAGATTCCATTGTTAGAGTGAATTTGGTGAGGCCGACTTTGTGAAGCATCGTGTCTATTCAGTTTATATTGCGTGGTTGTAATTATACTTGCGTGATTAGTAAAGCTGACAAGGATGTTATGAAGAGTTTCCTAATAGGTCCCATGATCTCATACTTTTAGGAAAATACTTATAGTATTTCATTTGTGGAACGCTAAGTGTGAATGATAAGAAAAGATACAGGAAAAGTGCAGAGTAGAATATCAGATGTATTTCATTCATCAAGGATCTATGTGAAGAAGTAGTGGAAGATTACAATACATTGGAACTGATCAAGACATCAAGTCTACTCTACAGTTCATAATTAAATAGTGTATATCTTTTCTACAGAAGGTTGTATCCTTCACCATTAAAGCAATGAGCTTTTGGACAGTGAGTCCTCACCCTTAACTGGGTTATTTGTAAAAGACTCCTAATAGGGTTAGACCCTTAACTAGGTCACTATACTTGTTACATTGTAAAGAACAACTCCTAACAGAGTTGCAAGATCTTCTAACAAGGATTATTATAAACAAGTATAGTTCATTGTGGGTGTTAATTCCCATTGGGGTTTTTACCAATTGGTTTCCCCCTAACCAAATTGTGGTGTTGTCTATTGTGTTATCTAAATATGCATTTACTTTATTGTATTCTAGATTTAATAAAAAAAAAAGAATTAAATTAGCGGATAACTGATTCACCCCCCCCCCCTCCCC
>MU224123.1:1036843-1049554 GCA_018584345.1 Thuja plicata
ACACATCTACAGTGTGTTGGTTTTGACATCTTTGAGATAGCCACACAAGAAGTTGTTATTCCCTCTCTAAAATACCTATCAAGAGATGATACTACTAGTAAACAAAAGGATACATTCACAGCTAATGCAGTTGCCAAAGAAGCCCTTATAAGTGCACTATCTGGCAGTGAATTTTCTGAGATCAAGAAAGTAGACAAGGCATACACAATATGGAAGTATTTAGAAGAGATGTTTGAAGGAGATGTTCAAGCAAAGAATGCGCGCAGGAAAACATTGAAAAATAAATACAACAATCTTGAGATATTACTTGAAGGGAACATCAGAGCCTATAATCAGAGGATAAATGAAGCAGTTTCTGGAATCAGAAATAATAGTGGAGTAATATCAAAAGAAGACATAATGGACAAGTTGTTGACTACTTTAGCAGCAAACAATGAGAACAAGATCAATATTATAGAGGAAACCATGCAATTTTCACAAGACTTTAAGAGAGAGACTTTGATCAGTAAAATATTTGCATTTGAGATATCAAGATTGAAGACTGAACCCAAAAGTGAAACAGCCTTCAAAGCCTTAGTCCATGGTAAGAAACCCTTACACATCTCTAGCAATACTGAGAAAGAAGAAGTTGATGAAGAACTAGAAGAAATCATTGCCATGATTTCTAAAAGAGAAAATAAAGGCAAAGGAAAGTATGAAGGATAGTTGCCATTCAAATGTTTTTATGCAACAAGATTGGTCACTTTTCATCCAAGTGTCCCACAAGAGTAAAGAAATTCAGATCTGATTATAAACCAAAATATAGAAAGGAATGCTATTATGCTGAAGAAGGTGTAACTGATGAAGATTCAGGGGAAGATGAAATTGGATTCGTTTCCCTTAAAGACATGGAAAAATTTCTTGAGGAAATAAACATTGAAGATGAAAAGGAAGCACAGGAGTTAGCCCTAATTTCTAAAGCAGACATCAGAATTGATTGGATCATTGGCAGCAGATGCTCTCATCACATGATAGGTGATAAAGACAGATTTGTTCATCAAGACAAGTACAAAGGTGGTATGGTTAGATTTGGAGATAACACTCTCAAACCCATCATACGCAAAGGATCTATCACCCTTGATGGAAAGAATAAGATAGATGATGTTTTGTATGTTGATGGATTAAATCAGAATTTACTAAGTGTTGGATAGCTACTTGACAAAGGTTATCATTTAGAATTCAAAGACAACAAATGAAATATTAGCAACAAAGAAGGAGACATGATTGCATCAGGCTCAAAGACAAAATGTAAGCTCAATTTAGATGTAAGTTGTTTTGTTACAAAAGTGGATGACAGTTGGTTATGGCACAAGAGACTCTGTCATATCAATTTTGATAATATAGTAAAGATAAGAAATGTCAAGGTAGTTAGAGATCTTCCAAGTATTGCAAGACTAGTTGACACAATGTGCAAGGAATGTGTTATGGGAAAGCATGTAAGGAGCTATTTTAGAAGCAAGCAGAACTTAGCTGAAAACAAGTTAGACCTAGTGCATACAAATTTATGTGGTCCTACTAAAACTAGATCATACTACAGAGAAAGGTATTTCATTTTGTTTGTTGATGATTTTTCAAGGATGATGTGGGTTGCATTCTTAAAGGAGAAGTGTGAATCCTTTGATAAGTTCAAAATATTCAAAGCTAAGGTTGAGAATGAATCTGGGATAAAACTAAAATGTTTGAGATCAGATAGAAGAGGAGAATTCACCTCTGACTAGTTTTATGACTACTATGAAGAACATGGAATCAAAATACAGTTGAGTGTACCTAGAACCCCTTAGTAGAATGGGATTACAGAAAGAAGGAATAGGATCATACTTGATATAGTGCACACTATGATGATTGAAGGAAAAGTTGCGCACACCTATTGGAGAGATGCAGTCAATACAGTAGTCTATACTATCAATAGAACACAACTAAGACTAGGCGCAGATAAGACACCTTATGAACTTTGGTTTGGTAATGTTCCTACAGTAAAATACTTTAGAATCTTTGGAAACAAGTGCTACATCAAGGGAGATGATGGTGTTGGTAAGTTTGATGCTAGAAGCAATGAAGGTATTTTCCTTGGTTATTCTACTAAAAGCAAAACATACAGATGTTTCAATTTAATATTAAAGAAGATAATTGAAATTACTCATGTAAAGATTGATGAGAAGTTCATGGTTCAAGAGAGGTAATATGAATGTGCACCTATGATTGAGGATGAACCCAGGCCTAACAGTAAAGACACTGTTATTGAATAAATGTTTGATTGCATTAATGTTTCATGTAATGAACCTGAATCAATCAAAGAAGTATCACAGATTACAGATGAGGATGTGACACCAAAAGTTTCAAAATTCACATCTAGGTATCATTCAAAAGATGATATCATTGGAGATCAGAGAAGCAGTGTTTTGACTAGAACTAAAGAAAAAAATTTAACAGTGGATGAAGAGGTATGTTTAATTTCACAGATTGAACCCTTAAATGTTGAAGATGCTTGCAAGGATTCTGATTGTCAGAAAGCAATGGAAGAAGAATTAGATCAAATAATAAAAAATGTTACATGGGAATTGGTTTCTAGACCTAGTGACAAAAATGTGATTGGAACAAAGTGGGTATTCAAGAACAAGATGAATGAAGATGGTACAATGGTCAGAAACAAAGAAATACTAGTGTGTAAAGTATATGCATAGAGGGAAGGGATAGATTACACTGACACATTTGCCCCTGTGAGCAGATTAGAAGCCATCAAGTTATTCATGGCCTATGCAACATTAAAATACTTCAAAGTATATCAAATGGATGTCAAATCCACCTTTCTAAATGGTGACTTGAAGGAAGAAGTCTACATAGAAAAGCCTGAAGGATTTAATCTATCAGATAAACCAGACATGGTATGCAGATTGAAGAAAGTACTCTATGGACTTAAACAGGCCCCAAGAGCTTGGTATGAGAGACTAGATGGTTATCTTACCAAGATTAGATTTAAGAAAGGAGCAGCAGATTGTAACCTATTCATAAGAGAGACACCTGATGGACTATTACTTGTTTCCATATTTGTTGATGATATTATCTTTGGAGGTAATGACAAGCTTAGTGTAGAATTTAGAAAAGAAATGGAGAATGAATTTGAAATGAGCATGATTTGTCCTATAAAATACTTTTTAAGATTAAATGTAAAGTAGGCAGATAAAGGGATATTTATAAATCACTCCAAATATGTGAAGGAAATATTGAAGACTTTCAAAATGGCAGAGTGCAAGCTAGTATGGACTCCTATGATAAAAGGAAGCAAGCTTTCAAAAGAAGATGATTCTACAGCTGTTGACAAGACATTGTATAAGTCTATGATTGGAAAACTTATATATCTTACTCAATCTAGACCAGACATATCTAATATAGTTTCCATTGTTGGAAGATTTGTAGCAGAACCAAAACAGAATCACCTAATGGAAATAAAAAGAATATTTAGATATCTAAAGGGACTATAGACTATGGTTTATGGTATCCTAAATCAGAGAATGTACAACTCCATGTGTATATAGATGCATATTGGGTAGGTTGTATTGATGATAGGAAGAGTACTTCTAGAGGAGTAGTATTTCTTGGAGATAGGTTGGTTTCTTGGGTAAGCAAGAAAAAAATTGTATCTCTCAGTCGACAGCAGAAGCTGAATATGTTGCAGCAGCATTGAATTGTTCAACAATGGTTTGGATCAAGTAGATGGTTAAATATTTTGGTATACAAGTTGATTATCCTATTATTATTCACTGTGATAACACCAGTACTATCTACATGTCCAAAAAATTTGTGATGCACACAAAGACAAAGCACATTGAGATTAAATACCATTTTCTTACAGAAAAATCTGCAGATAATGAAGTAAAATTGGACTATGTGAGCACCAAAGAAAAGTTGGCAGATATTTTCACAAAGACTTTATCAAAAGATACTTTTGAGTATCTCAGGGAGAAGTTGGGAGTAATTCCCTCTCCTGAGTCTTATTAGACAAAGCAGTAAGAACATCAGTCCACGGTGACTGATGAATTATTGACTACTCTACTTCTAGAGTAGTACCCATGCCTAATTGTTTATGGCACCCTTTCCCATTGATGTCAAAGGGGGAGTATATAGTAAGGGGGAGCATATACTCTAGGGGAGTATAAATGTAGATAGAGGACCTACAACAATGTAGAAGAATATTTGATGAGGATATTGAGAAGATTGTAAAAAGAAAGAAGACACCATGTGTTGAAGATGTTTTTAATATCATATGTTTCCATCAATGTCAAAGGGGGAGATTGTTGGAGATTTACTTCTGGCAAGCTTGTTGATTGTATGTTTGTCATTGATGACAATATATAATATATAGTAGTGTTCTATATGTACTTATCAGAATGATGTTATCAAGCCTGGTGAGGTTATAATCATGGTGTAGACATGTTTTTTATATTTTGTTCATACACGCAGACTCAAATATGAAGTTTCAGTTGTGTTGTGTAATTATGTTAGATGACAGTTACAGTTTATGGAGGTTGTCTATATAGAGCTGAAATATTTGCATTGGTTCTTGAGTTGTGCCTATCTTTGGGATATGCGTGTGTATATTCAAGTTTAGTTATGAGATGAAGAGAGTTATCTAAAGGCGCCAAACATGTTTCAACAAAATTGCATTGTTAGAGTGAATTTGGTGAGGTCAACTTTGTGAAGCGTCGCATCTATTCAGTTTATATTGCATGGTTGTAATTATACTTGCGTGATTATTAAAGCTGACAAGGATGTTATGAAGAGTTTCCTAACATGTCCCATGATCTCATACTTTGAGTAAGATACTTATAGTATTTCAGTTGTGGAATGCTAAGTGTGAATGATAAGAAAAGATACAGGAAAAGTGTAGAGCAGAATATCAGATGTATTTCATTCATCAAGGATCTATGTGAAGAAGCAGTGGAAGATTAAACTACATTGGAACTGATCAAGATAGTAGTTTTACTCTGTAGTTTATCATCAGATATAGTGTATATCTATTCTACAGAAGGTTGTAGCCTTCACCATTAAAGTAGTGAGCTTTTGGACAGTGAGTCCTCACCCTTAACCGGGTTATTTGAAAAAGACTCCTAACAGGGTCAGACCCTTAACCAGGTCACTATACTTATTGCATTGTAAAGAACAACTCCTAACAGGGTTGCAAGATCTTCTAACAGGGATTATTATAAACAAGTATAGTTCATTGTGGGTGTTAATTCCCACTGAAGTTTTTACCATTTGGTTTCCCCATACCCAAATTGTGGTGTTGTCTATTGTGTTATATGAATGTGCATTTACTTTATTGTATTCTAGATTTAATAAAAGAAAAGAAATAAATTAGCAGATAACTGATTCACCCCCCCCCACCCTTTTAGTTATCAATTGGGACTATTCTAACATAATATGATTATACGGAAACCTTGATTAGAGGAAAACCCCGGTGGGAATTAGTACCCACAAATATGCACTAGTATAATGAACCTATTAAAGTTCCTTTTCCCTGTTAGGAGCAGTCTTTGCAATGCAAGTACAATGACCTGGCTAAGGGCCTAACCCTATTAGGATTTTTTTACAAATAACCCTGTTAGGGGTGAGGACTCACTGTCCAAGAGCTCACTGCTCAATGAGAAAGAAGGCTACAACCTCCTGAGAATAGATATGCACTATATCCAAAAGTGAACTATTGTATATGACACAGATGTCTGATCAGTTCCAGTTATGTGCTTATGCTCTTATCTTCTTTAAGGGATCTATCTCATGCTAACATATTTATACTTCTCTTCTCTTCATATTTCTTTGACACTGCAAATATATCTTTACATTGCATATATATGTTTATGCCTGCATAGACGTCACTATAAACAAGACCTTAGTCGGCCCAAAAACAACATTCACAATGCTTCCAAACAAATTGGCTTAAGCGTGTTTATAAAAATGTTTAATACATGATTAAAAACTTTTTACAATAGGCACTTGGCTTTTAAAAAACAAAAGATTACATGCTAATCAAAAACCTGAAGTCGGCTTCATACTCTGTATTCTGAATTGGTAGTGTACTTGTTCTTTCTATAACTTGTCTGTACTGACATTCCATATCATGTGTGTATAGGGTAAGCATAACAACATACCATAGAGCTTAAGTCTGAATGCACATATCCTGATGTGATTGTACGCAAGTGCTCTGATGCTCTGATCAACTGCAAGTTATTGTTATGTTCTATCTTCTACACTTAGTCAATTTTTAGTACATAGTTTTCTGTCAAAACTTCATATGAATTTGTTGCCATAATGACAACACAAAATAAGTCATATACTCCTTGGGAGTCAACTTGCCAACATTAACCTCACCTTTCATTATTTTTCTAGGTCCTGAATTCTCTAAGAAACTATGGGATCCTCCCCGGGGGTGAAATCAAATATTAGGATCTCTAGAGGTCAATACACCCCGAGGGAAGTTTTAGAGAAAAGGACTTCATTTACCCTCCCAACTTTGATGAGGGCCTGCTTCATCCTAGGTTCACTTTCTACCCAAATTTGGTTAGACTACCCCTCTTAGGGGAGCCACAAGTGGGAGAAGTCCGTTGAGAAATACCCATTAAGGGCCTTAGACCAATTTTGACTTAACAACATCTCATAAGTCTCCAGGATGTCCACCACTTAGATGTCTATTAAGCTTGATATCCGAGGGTCTTGGATGAGCTGAATCCAGATGTTCTTCACCTCACCTACCATTTTTAGAGTAGTTTTTTCTAGTTGGACTACTGCACCTTTGGATGGAGTGGGAAAGAGTTTGAGCTTCTGGCATATAGATAAGGGCATATAATTTCCCAAAGCTCCAAAAACTACCAAGAAGTTGTGTAGGTTCTTGTATGTTCAAACCTAGTAGGAAGGGAGGATCCTCAGTGTTTCCTTGCAAGATAGGCATGTTGGCATAGTCAAAAGTGACATTTTTTGGTGGGTGACTGACAGCTTCTGAGTTTCCCGAGAGCTTCAGAAGAGACTTCCTCTGCTCGGGATAGTTCAGAAAAACCTCCATCAAGGTCATGGAGGTGGTGGTTCTTTCAAATGCCTTAGTGATGTCAAACCTTCCCCTGGGTAAATTTGGCTTCCCTCGGCGAGATCCTTAGTTTGGTTAGAGCAAGGCCCTTTCAGTAGGAAGGGGTGACCATTTGTATTGTCTCGAGGAGGGGTATCTTTGGGAGGTGTTGGCATGTAAATTGGTCCTTTACTAGTTTGACTTTGAGTGTTATAAGGAGTCCGGGGGCTGGTAAAGTCATTGGCCTCAAAGGCTATTATAGATTCATCAAAGAACCCCTACAATTTGGGTTCTTCTTTGTCTTCTTTGTCTGTCCCAAAGAAGATGGTCTCATAGGTGAAGGCACTATGAGTAGGCTCCTGTGTTGATGTTTCCAGGGGAGTAGGATTGACAGGTTGATGTCTATCCAACTGGGAGATCATAATGACCTTCTCCAGTGTCACATAGCTCACCTGGGAATGAGAGCCGGTGTCATGCAATCTACACCAATTAGGCAGGGGGTGGAATTCTACAAGCTATGCAAAATGACTGGGTCCAACACCACCCTGAGTGGTGTTTTGGTTTGGAGGGGGGCCTCCGATGTTTTCATTGTTGTTCCATTATTTTTTATTGGGCTCAGGCCCATTATTTTAGTTAATTCCTCCAGCATTAGTATTTCATTGTCTGAAGAAAATATTCCCTCTCTAAGAATTAGGTTTGTGGGGTGATCAAAGCCCCACCTTTATTTGTCCCATGTCCATAGTTAGGGAGGACACAAATTGCCAGAGGGATTCAATCTCAGTAGATAGCTGGGTGTTCGCATCATAGTGTAATGGTTGTTGTGGTGGGTTCCCAAGGAAAGTAGGAGCAACTCCCAGGGTCGATGACTGCAATCCTCCAGCCACAGGAGATTGGAAGAAAGGTACTCTAGAGGGTTGTGTTAGTGATTGTTGCATTTACTACGGCTGGTTCCATGGAACAAATTCCAAACCTGGTATTGCCTGAGTTTGAGATGGATATACATACCGGGCCTGGCTGTCTATCGGTGGTGGTGGGTTCATGGCCATTGCTAGGGCACCCGTTGCCTGATTAGGGTTGTATCCCCTAGTGTAATAAGTTCCACCCGGTACCATGTTGAAAGGCATGCTCTACCCAATCCCACCAGGAGTTTTTCTCAAACCACGGGACAACTCCAAGGCTAGGTTGTAAACCTTTGCTAGAATATCCTGGTCAGTTGTAGTGGTGGTTCTCCAAAGGAGAGTGGCAAAAAAATGGTCAATGGTGTTAAGGTATGCCTAGATATTCATGTCCGTGGATGGGATGAAGGGGCCCATGCATTGCTTCAAGGTGCGTTGGAACCGATGATTGAATGTTGCGAGGGGTTCGTTCGGTTCTTTCCTAACACCATGCTGGGTCCACATGGATGTGGAAGGCCGACAAGATGGCATCTTCCATGTCCTGCCAACTATTGATTGATTTGGTCAGCAAGTTGAGGTACTAGTTTATCTCATTTTGTCCTAAGGACAGAGGAAACATCTAGGTCACAACGTTTTGATGTTTGATCCGGTGTCAGTTCATGGCATCTTTGTATTCCTACAAATGCTCTTCTACGGTTTGTGAGCCTAAATGCTCATATCTAGGGTAGATCTTCTTTGAATGTGGAGGAAGATCATTGGTAGCACCAGAAAACTACCCCATTGGGGACCCGGTGTTACCAAAGTAAGTAGCCATCAAGGGTGTTTGATTTTGGATGGGTTGAGCACTGGTCCCTGGGATTGTCTAGGAGACTTGGGTATTCTAAGATGTAGTAGATCCCCAAACAAGATTGGCAAGTTGTTTGGTCTTTGAGGTCCATTTCTTTCAAGTAGGAAGCTTGAGTTAAACAAACCTTTCAGGATTAGGGGTTGATCTAAGGAATCTTTAGAATCATGTAGGTGAAAATGATCCTATCCTGCTAAAGGTATGATTCCTAAAACTATGGCTTGGGGAACCCTTGGGTGGTGTAAAGTTAAAATCTTCTGATGGGGACAAGCTCATGCCCTCCTTCTAGTGCCAATTTTTGTTGATGGGACTTTATGACTGGTCTCATCAACAGATGTAAGTTGTCACCAGGTACCGGGTACCAGCCAAATTCACCTATAAAGGTTGTCCGAGAATAAATTCTTTGGGCCTTCAAGCACTTGAGTGTCAGGTCTCGACAGTGTGGGAGCTAAGTTGGGTGTGTGACTATTTTTGTTCAGGGGGATAGCTTGTTTTTGGATCTTCTTCTCTGGGGAATTTGTTAGTGGGTTAGGGTTTCCTGCAAGCACACATTAGTTTACCAAATAAACCTCAAAAGATATGCTAGAGTTAGGAGTTCATTTCTTCTACTTATAGTTATGCTAAATATTTCAAAACATCAACCATGCTCTAATGAACTATAATAAATACTGAACATATACAGAACCAGCGATTCATACATATTCAATAGAAAGGGGATAAGAGGTCATTAATCTACTTAAAACACTAGAGAAGAGAACATTAGAAACATACAGCACAAAAGAATGTTAACTCAAAGATTTGAATGCCAACAACATCATTGCTAGAATTCTTCCTTCTTCATTAACTAGTTTCCAGCATCACTAGTGCGTACATCAATGGCTCTAAGAGAGTATCTATCAGCTGAGAACTACTTAAGAACTACCGAGCATTCAGCTCTCCAACTACAAGAAATGAAATGTTGAAAGCTAACACTATGGACTGCAAAATCATCAATTTTGTTGACCCTTGAAATGAGATCAAACTTGTTATTTATACTCATACTTGCCCTAAATTTTACCCTAATCCAACTGTACACTGAATAATAAAATACACTATCTGGTGGCCGGTACTACCTGCACCACTTTACAATCACCTTGAAAAGAGTAGAGGTCTGACAGATCGATAGAAGAAGACAAGAAGAAAGGATAGAAGAATCAGCCTTGAGAAGAGCACAGGAGAAAGAGTAGAGGGAATCTGATCTTCTGGGATTTTGAGGATACATGCCTTATTAATGTGAAAAGTGGCTCACTATCTTTAATGCACCAGGTAGTTAATGCTAGAGCAGCACCTTGGGAAGATCACCTGTCAAGGCCATCCCTTGAACTGATGTACCTTGCTGGTGTCACCTTCTTACTGACACCCTCATTGATTGTTGGATAGTGACCGGTTAGCTCCGGGGAACCTAGACACGGGTCACTAAAAGTATTAAAAACTGTTGGATCCAAAATTCTAGACTCCAGAAGCTTACGCTCAAAGAATAATAAATTCACACAATACATCATGCTGGTGATAATCCCCATAATCTAGAGAACTTTATTGTCCTTTACTGTTCTTGAATGCCTCCAAAACTTGGCTGATGTCATCTTCATCTATGTCCTTAATACTATTCCACTGGTTGTAGACAACCTTGAACTTCTCTTCAACTTCTCTAGCCCCATCCTAGAACTAATCTACTAATTTTACAGAGTCATGAGCCTGGAGCATTATCTTAGATATTCTTGATAGCTTCCCTCCGTCGAAGTCCCCAACAAACTAATACTAGGACTCCATCAAATCATCATATTTACTGAGGACATAATCCTCTAGGGTGCATGTTCTGGTGGTGAAGGGGTCAACTTATGACACCCTTACAATGAATGCTTTGAATAGGTCCAATGGGTACCAAACCATCGTGACTTTCTCCCTTACGGCTGTGACCAGTTGCTTGTATACCTCAATTTTGAGGTCAAGTCTAGAGTACTGAGCCTGGAGGAATTTGAATGATTCCTCTCCCAAAATTCCCATCTATGTGATGAGTTATTCCCCATAGTTGATTACTTCATCCAACCCAGTCTTCCACCCTTCATATTTCTCCAGTTTTCCTTCCCATATAACAATGGCATTGGTTACTTGGCCCAAGAGATTTTTGGCCAAGTAAAGTTCTGGGAGCGAGACATCTAAAAATTTCCTTAAAACCTTTATCTACTTAGCAGTCCACCCATCTACAGCCTATGCCTTCTACTTCATGGCCCTGAGAGCATCCATGTCACCCTGCAGAAGTGGTGGTCCAAAGGTGGAAGCTTCTGGGTGGATCTCAACCAGCGGCTGTGTAAGATCTACTAGAAGTTTGAGGAGATTTTCATTCTTTTCTCTTTCCTCCTTCAACTTATAGGCCTATTTATCATATCAGGCCTCTACCACCCAGGTTAACTCTCATAGTAGGTCTAACTCTCCCTACTTGTCTCTCCTCCCCAGAGGCACTTACTGTTAGAATAGTCCCAAAGGATAACTAAGAGGGGGGGTGAATCAGTTATCAGTAACTTTAATAATTTTCTCTTTTTAACTTCAGAATAAAATAAAGTAAATGCTCATTCACATAACATAGTACACAACACACAATTTGATTATGGGGAAACCAAATGGTAAAAACCCCGGTGGGAATTAGCACCCATAATGAACTATACTTATTTGTAGTAATCCCTGTTAGAAGATATTGCAACCCTGTTAGGAGTTGTACTTTACAATGCAATAAGTATAGTGACCTGATTAAGGGTCTGACCCTATTAGGAGTCTTTTACAAATAACCCTATTAGGGGTGAGGACTCATTGTCCAAAAGCTCACTACTTCAATGGTGAAGACTACAACCTTCTGTAGAACATATATGCACTATATCTAATGATGAACTGTAGAGTAAACCTGCTATCTTGATTAGTTCCAATGTATTGTAATCTTCTACTACTTCTTCACATAGACTCTTGATGAATGAACCACAACTGATATTCTTCTCTGTACATTTTCTATCTCTTTTCTTTTCACTCACACTTGGTGTATCACAAATGACTTGCTATATGTATCTTCCTCAAAGTATGAGATCATGGGACCTGTAAGACAACTCTTCATAACATCCTTGTCCGCTTTGCTAATCACACAAGCATAATTACAACTGTAAAAATATAAACTGAATAGACACAACGCTTCACTAAGTCGGCCTGACCAAATTAACTCTAACTTTGCAATCTTCTTGAAACACGTTAGGCACCTTTAAATAACTATCATCAATTCATAACTAATCATGAATATACACACGCATATCTTAAAGATAGGCGCAACTCAAGAAACATGTTAAATACGTCAACTCTGAATAGATACTCTTCCAGAATTGTAACTGCCAATAACATAATTAAAAAACTTGACTGAACCATCATTTCTAGACTTGCATGTATGAATATAGTAACCAAGGAATGTCTACAACATGTATCTAACCGCGCAAGTTTGGATAACACTGTTCTAATAAGTTCTTACAGAATGTTGTTGCATATTATATGTTGTCATCAATGACAAACATACAATCAGTTAACTACACAGAAACAAATCTCCAACAATCTCCCCCTTTGACATTGATGGCAATATATTATTTTAAAAACATCCTCTGTTCATGGTGTCCTCTTTCTTTTACAATCTTATCCATATCCTCATCAAAGATTTCTCTACACTGCTGCAGTTCCTCTCACTGTATTTTTGTTCCATTAATATATACTCCCCCAGAGTATATGCTCCCCCTTAGTACATACTCCCCCTTTGACATCAATGGAAAAGGGCACCATAAACCATTAGGCACAGGTACTACTCCAGAAGTAGAGTA
>MU224123.1:1051455-1069766 GCA_018584345.1 Thuja plicata
TCTTTTTCAATCTCAAATTGAAACATTTGTATGCTTTGCTTTTTGTAGAGTAACCAAGGAAAATACCTTCATCACTTCTAGCATCAAACTTACCAACACCATCATCTCTCTTGATGTAGCATTTTCTACCAAAAATTCTAAAATACTTTACTATAGGTACATTACCAAACCAAAGATCGTAGGGTGTCTTATATGTGCCTAGCCTCAATTGAGTTCTATTGATAGTATAGACTGTTGTATTTACTGCATCTCTCCAATATGTGTGCGCAACTTTTCCTTCAATCATCATAGTGTGTGTCATATCAAGTATAATCTTGTTCCTCCTTTCTGTAATCTCATTCTGTTGAGGGGTTCTAGGAGCACTCAACTATCTTTTTATTCCATATTCTTCATAGTACTCATAAAATTGATCAGAGGTGAACTCTCCTCCTCTATCTGATCTCAGACATTTTAGTTTTAATCTAGATTTATTCTCAACCTTAGCTTTGAATATTTTGAACTTCTCAAAGGCTTTAGACTTCTCTTTTAAGAACGCGGCCCACATCATCCTTGAAAAATCATCAACAAACAAAATGAAATACCTTTCTTTGTAGTATGATCTTGTTTGGGTAGGACCACATAAATTTGTATGCACTAGGTCCAATTTGTTTTCAGCTGAATTCTGCTTGCTTCTAAAAGAACTCCTTACATGCTTTCCCATAACACATTTCCTGCACATTGTGTCAACTAGTCTTGCAATACTTGGAAGGTCTCTAACTTTTTCTTTAGAGCCTGATGCAATCATGTCTCCATCCTTGTTTTTAATGATGCACTTGTTGTCTTTGAACTCCAAATGATAACCTTTGTCAAGTAGTTGTCCAACACTTAGCAAGTTATGATATAATCCATCAACATATAGAATATCATCTGTCATGTTCTTTCCATCCAAAGTGATAGAACCTCTGCCTATGATAGGTTTAGGAGTGTTATCTCCAAATCTAACCATACCACCTTTGTATTTGTCTAAATGAAAAAATCTATCTTTTTCACCTGTCATATGGTGAGAGCATCTACTGTCAATGATCCAATCAGTTCTGATGTCTGCTTTGGACATTAGGGCTAACTCTTGTTCTTCATGTTCATCTGTAATGTCCATTTCCTTGAGTAAATTTTCCATGTCTCTAAGGGAAATGAATCCAATTTCATCCTCTCCTAAATCTTCATCAGTTACACCTTCTTCAGCATGGTAACATTCCTTCTTATATTTAGGTTTGTAATCAGATCTAAACTGCTTGACTCTTGTGGGCACTTAGATGCAAAGTGACCAATCTTGTTGCATGAAAAACATTTGAATGGAATTTGTCCTTCATATTTTCCTTTTCCTTTCTTTTATCTTTTAGAAATCATAGCAATGATCTCTTCTAGTTCTTCATAAACTTCTTCATTATTTCTAGAGATGTGTAAGGATTTCTTACCATGGACTGGGGATTTGAAAGTTGTTTCACTTTTAGCTTCAGTCTTCAATCTTGATATCTCAAATGCAGAGATTTTACTGATCAAAGTCTCTCTCTTGAAGTCTTGTGAGAATTTCATGGTTTCCTCTAGAATACTTATCTTGTTTTCATAGTCTAATGTTAAGGTAGTTAATAGCTTGTCCATTATATCTTCTTCTGATATTTCTCCACCATTGTTTTTTATTCCAGAGACTGCTTCATTTATCATTTGATTTTAGGCTCTAATGTTCTCTTCAGGTAACATCTCAAGACTATTGTATTTCTTTTTCCATGTCTTCCTGCATGCATTCTTTGCTTGAATATCTCCTTCAAACATGTCTTCTAAATATTTCCATATTGTGTATGCCTTGTCTAATTTCTTAATCTTAGAAAATTCACTGTCAGATAGTGCACTTATAACGGATTCTTTGGCAACTGCATTAGCTGTGAATGTATCCTTCTATTTACTAGTAGCATCATCTCTTGATAGATATTTTAAAGAGGGAATAACAACTTCTTGTGTGGCTATCTCAAAGATATCAAAACCAACACACTGTAGATGGGTTATCATTTTGTTTTTCCAATCCAGATAATTTTCTCCATTGAACTTAGGGCTCTCTTTTCTGAAGTAAGACATCTGATCTACCTTAAGCTGTTAGGCTTCTTCTTCAAGGCACTTGGCTCTGATACTAATTGTTAGAATAGTCCCAAAGGATAACTAAGAGGGGGGGTGAATCAGTTATTAGTAACTTTAATTATTTTTTATTTTTAACTATAGAATACAATAAAGTAAATGCTCATTTAGATAACATAGTACACAACACACAGTTTGATTACGGGGAAACCAAATGGTAAAAACCCCGGTGGGAATTAGCACCCACAATGAACTATACTTATTTGTAGTAATCCCTATTAGAAGATATTTCAACCCTATTAGGAGTTGTAATTTACAATGCAATAAGTATAGTGACCTAGTTAAGGGTCTAACCCTATTAGGAGTCTTTTACAAATAACCTTGTTAGGGGTGAGGACTCAATGTCCAAAATCTCACTGCTTCAATGGTGAAGGCTACAACCTTCTCTAGAACATATATGCACTATATCTGATGATTAAATGTAGAGTAGACCTAATTTCTTGATTAGTTCCAATGTATTGTAATCTTCTACTGCTTCTTCACATAGACTCTTGATGATTGAACCACAACTGATATTCTACTCTATACATTTTCTGTCTCTTTTCTTTTCACTCACACTTGGCATATCACAAATGACTTTCTATAAGTATCTTCCTCAAAGTATGAGATCATGGGACCTGTAAGACAACTCTTCATAAAATCCTTGTTGGCTTTGCTAATCATGCAAGCATAATTACAACTGTGCAAATATAAACTAAATAGACGCGACGCTTCACTAAGTCGACCTGACCAAATTAACTCTAACTTTGAAATCTTCTTGAAACATATTAGGCACCTTTAGATAACTATCATCAATTCATAAATAATCATGAATATACACATGCATATCCTAAAGATAGGCGCAACTCAAGAAACACATTAAATATGTCAGCTCTGAATAGATACTCTTCCAGAACTGTAACTGCCAATAACAAAATTACACAACTTGACTGAAACATCATATCTGGACCTACGTGTATGAATATAGTAACCGAGGCATGTTTACAACATGTATCTAACCGTGCAAGGTTGGATAACACTGTTCTGATAAGTTCTTACTTAATGTTGTTGTATATTATATGTTGTCATCAATGACAAACATACAATCAATTAAGTGCACAAAAACAAATCTCCAACACTTACGTGATTGCATAATCTTTGACCCTTATCATCACCGCATATGTATCTAGGGAAGGTGTTGCAATTGTTGCAACTGTGTTTCCTCCTGAACCAGTTCGGAGGGTATGGACTATCTGGGACTTTTTAGGCTTCTTGGCCTCTATGTTCTGGGCCATCATCTTGGCCAAGGAGAGGGGAACACCTATTGTTGCCACAGGGGCCTTTCTCTTTCTAGATTCCACCAGCCATTGTGGTAGCTAGGGCAGTTATTTTTCTAATGCCTGAGTATTGGGAATTCCTTTGGAGTCTGGTGGTGCAGTCTCAATATTCATGATGTCTGGGATCTCCTATCCTCCAGCATTAACATCACCTGTATCATCAGGGATTTCCCTATCCTCTTCAGCATCGGGTGAATCAAAATTCATATCTTCTTGGTTTTTCCCCTCATCCTACTGCTATTGTTGTTCTTCTTTGGTGTTATTTTCCAGGACATCCTTCTCCGTTGGAAGATCCTCCATAGGTGGTGGAGTTGTCTAGCCAATGTTTAACATTTGGGGTGCTGACACCACCTCGCCGAATGTACTTCGGTGTGCTTGGTCACCTGGAGTAACCAAAGACATTTGAAACATGACGGTTGGGGGTATAGTTGATCCTGTGGGTCTGGTTTCCCTAGTTGTCAGTTGATTGTCTGTTGTTTTCCTTGATTCTATCTTAGTCCCCTGGACTAGTGTTTCCTCCCTCTTAGGTTCCTTTTGTGCTTCTTCTCAAACTTCCTGCTCTGTGGCAACTTCTTTCTTCAAGATTTCTTCCTCAGTGGGGGTCCTTTCCTCCTCCTGGGCGGCAATTTCTTCCACTGCCTTATCAATTTCCCCATTGAGGTTCATGAGCTCATCCATCCTGAAGATGTTGTCAAAGTCATCATGTGGGGTAGAGATGTTTGAAATATCATCCAGTTCAGGGGAGTCCAAACTGACTTCCACTAGGGGAATATTGGGCATGTCAGGGCCCATGTCTGTGCTTGGGGTAGGGTTTACATTTTGCTTCTTCTTTCTTTGTAAAGGGACCCCAACACCCAGAATTTTTGCAGACTCTGTCTCGGTGAATTTCTACCTTCTCATTAGTGTTTCCAATGAAGGAGATCCCACCGAGCAGGCAGATCCCACTGGAGTTTCCAAGAGACCACGGGAAAGTTGGGCATTATCTTTTGGCTTGTTAGTCTAGAAACCTCCATCTTCTCATGAATTTGCACCATCATGGGGAGAAGACCTTGGGAAGGTACTTGGGTCAGGGCACTTTCTTTTTCCTTCCCCTTGCTTTTTCTTGATCCAGCGGCCCCAGAGGTTGAAGCAGACCTCCGCACAATTGGGCCTTTACGAGTGCTCCTTGGACACACCCGCTCAAAATACTTATGAGTATTATCAATAATGGGGTGATATACATCTTCAATTGTTAGGTTTTTTGGGGTGCCCCAATCCACTAGAGGGAGATCCAATTTGTCGATCCCCTACTCTTTATATGATGGGTCCTCCAAAGGCCCATCATTTATAAAATCTTTCAGGAAGCCCCAAAGGTTGAGGGCCTTCATTAAACCCTTGGACTTCCAGGAGTGCTGTCGGGCCCAAAGATCAGAACTATCCTGGCAGTCTATCCAGAAATCTTCAATATCATCTTTGTGTGGTACAGATGCCCAGGGTAGCACCTCCCTTATTTTTCCCATTGGATCAAAATTTCTTTTGGTGTGGTGGAATTGCATTAGTCCCATACTTTTTAATTCATTGTTAGCCTCCTTGGCCACCATGAGACTACAAGAATAGTTCATGCAAACCATCGGGAATGAAATTGATATGACATTTTTCAAGGAAAAGATTGTCTGGAGCTCCAGGATTTGCCTATAGAACTCCAAAAGAATGATCCTATCCCTGCAATATCTGGGGAGTAGGTAGGGTTTCCTAGAGAATCCAATCACCCGAATGTATGTATTTTGCTAGAATTTAATAAAATAATTGTCATAAGTGCTCACCAGGTTCATCACCTCCTTTGACAATCGGTACCTGGTGTCTTGAGTAAGTGTCAAAATGTTGTGGTTGATGAACACGTCATTTACCCTATAAAAAATAGGGAAGCTAAGTTCCCACTGAACCTGGGGATAATGCTCCCATGGAACCAACTAGCCTTGCCCATTCCTAAGAACACCCACTATCTGCAAACCCTAAAAAAAAAGTCTTTGTTAGTCCAGTGCCCACAATACATAGGATGTCATGTAGAATTTGGAATTCTGGAGGACACTCTTTAGCTATGCGTCTACATGATTGGCGATGATACCTACCTAGTTGAAGTTCTAACTTTGGGTGGTGATGCAGTAGAGAAAGTAATACATCCATGCCAAAAATTATTGGGCATGGGGCTCTCCAAAGAGCCTACATAGGAATATGATTCCCACCTAAATACATTCTTTAAAGTCCCCGTGGGGAATCTCTAGCTTCATCTTTTTATAGTCCCTCCTTGGGGACTTCAACTAGTGATTATTGAGATGTTTCCAAGTGAGGAGGGATGCTTCCCCAAAATCCTTTAGTGACATAGACTAGGAGAGAACAATGGCTCCCTTGAATTGGAGGATCCCCAGCCCCTAAGCAAAAGTGGCCGCATCTAGATTGATGATGGGCGTTGGGTAATGTAGTGGTAGGGGATCAACGAGAAAAACAACCTGGGTGGGAGCATTATAGAGAATCTCTAGTTGAAGGATTAGCTTCGGTGCTTGCACCGAGCAAGGAAAACTTGTAGCCTTGATAATTCCAAAGGCATCCATGTACTTTTCCATTTCATCTCCAGTGGTCCTTCTTTGGTATATGGCTTGGACCAAGCCCTGCATTTCAGCCCATAGTCCAGACTCTATATCTATTATTTCCTATAGCTTGGAGTCCACCTTGGACCCCACAAGAGAACCCTCCCTTGGGTATTTGGAGGTTAATGGTAATTTGGCCAGCATCTTCTCGGCCTTAGTTTTCATGGCCGCCTGAGTGGAGGTAGTTGGAAGCTTTAGAATTTCAAGAGGAGTTGTCACTTCAAACATGTTGATTGGATTATCTACAACTTGCAAGACTAGAGAACCATCAATACATATAATATGATAAAAAATACAACTTTTTAGGGACTCCAGGGAATTCACCACCATTTTGCACTTGTTCAAAAAGTATTAGTATGCATCGAAATCTGAGAATGTCAAAGTTAGCAAGGATCGAATTCTGACCAACCCCCGGGGGTTCGGGATATTAGTTTAGGTAACATAAATGGGATGAAGACCCTGGGAATTCTCAGCACCCAGAGTCCAAAGAAACTAGCCATTGTCAATGTAACCGGTAGTGAGCCGTACTCGACTGACATGGGTCATCACATGGCCATGTGACAGGAGGCATAAAGGCTCTTAATGGTGACAAATGGGCTGACAAGAGGGAAATGAATGCTAGATGGGATGGGTTTTGAATGCTCATTCATGGGGAAATTAATACCACCATTAAGATGACATGTCAGAGCAGATAGAAAACTACCCTCATTTGAATTGATGGGGTGCCAAGTTCGAGCCAGGCAGGTGCCATGAGGGTGAGCTCAACAATTTGGTCTAGACATGAAAGGGAATAGTGAGCTCTCCATAAATTAGGAAGGATATACATATAATATACAAATTTACAAAGGGCTGAAGCATGACGAGGGTCGAAGCACAACTCGCGGGCCAACCTGAGAATGACCTATACACAGCTAGCTATACCTAATTACAAAATGTATAGGCATTTACATTATTTTACAACTACACAGAGGGTGGAAAACCCTCTAGAAGATTCATCCCACCAACAGGAGGTGACAAAAGACAAGAAAAAATGAAACACAAGAAAATAGAATGAAACCAAAATAGAAAACCAAGAAACGCACACGAACGAAGAAAGCGAAAGCCAGGAAGAACAAAACTAGAAAGGAGAGTTGAAAAACCTACCTAAAAACATTAGAATGTAGAGAGGACAAGCATGGGAGGTGCTCTCCAACTGATTCACCTTCGAGTGACCGCTAACCAACACTTTTAATCAACTGTTAATCCAGAGAGCAAAACATTGTTGAATCACCTTAATCGCCTTCGAATCACTTTGAGTGTTTTGATTGTGTTAAGTGTGAAAGTGACTGGTAAATCCTATTTATACCCTTAGGTTAAAAACACATTGCTCTCATTTACAAACCCCAAAAAAGGCAAGCCTCCAGAATCTAGGCCTAGGGATTCCATGTAGCCACATCTTCCAACAAAAGAAGACATGATGGCCGACTCCAAAAAGAAAAACACACTCCGGGATGAAAACAAAAGAAAAAGGAACAAGAAGAAAAGAAAAAAAGGGGGACCCTACATTTTTCCTACAAAATGTAGGGACGGATATGCAGGGAATAATAGCAAGTAGTAGAAGTAAATCTAATAATGAAGCTATAATATTCAAATAGATATGCAATTGTATTTCAAATGTAAACAAGTATGTAAATATGAAAGCTTGGACTCAATATTAGAAACCATAAACCTCCATGATTGTATTCTTGGAATCCACCTTGAAGGGAGAATGAATGAGTCTTGAGGATGCACAAAGGATCTTGAAGGAAGATCACACCACCCTGATAGATAGATCTAGGGCTTGAATGATGAATCTTGAATGTTTGAACCAAATCCCTTCAAAGGCTTGAAAGCTTGAATCCTTGATCTTCAATGGAGAACTTGAATGCTTGAGAGGAATACTTGAAGACTTTGAAATCTTGAAAAAATGTAGAACAATGGATACCTGAAATTTTTGCTTGATGACTTCCTTAAAGGCACTTGGATCACACTTTGTTACTTAGTTAGAGAAAATGAGAGGAGAAGACTTCCTTATATATGAAACTAGAGAAAAATCTTCTAGAGCGGCCTACATAGGAGAATTAAATTCTAATTAGACCTATACCCCTAGAAGAGGACCTATATTAAATATAATTTAAAAATCATCTTTTTGAAACCAAAAATAGCCGACCCAGAAGCGGGAAATAAACTTTTAATGACCTCTGGTAGCCAATAGAATTCCAGATTTGAAAGGGGGACCCAGGTCAAGGTCTAGGTTGACCTTGACCCAGGGAGTTAGAACCCCTAAAAAATATGCCAAATGGGATGGATGGTGCTCGGAGAGGCCCAATCAGGGTCCTAAATAGACACAGAAGTAGGAGAAGATGCAGAAATGAGGGGACAATATGATAGTGGTTAAAAATACCCCCTAAGGAATGGTAAACATTCTTGACATGGAAGTGCTTCCATTTTATGATGATAAATTAAGCCCCCACTTTAGCAGGAGTATGGAAATCGAACACACTCGCGGTAAAGTTATAAGAAAGACTCTAGTGGATCGCAACAAGGTAGGACATCACTTATTCAAGGTCATGAGCCCCCATACCAAGGATTCTAACTCAACATACATGCATAAAAATATGAAAGTAAAGAGCAATTAATCATAGAAAACATACATGATTACATAAGCAAGACAAGAGAAACACTATAGATAACATAGCTTCATGATCTAATCCTACTAGCATGAGAGTGAAAGAGAGAAAAGAGATAGTGATTACCTCACCTAGTAAGATTCCCACCTTACCATGAATCACCAAGGAGGGAGAGCCCAATAGGTTCACCTATAAAATGTGCTTGGTATTTGTAATGCATCTTCTAACGGCTTTTGAAATATCCATAGATCCATATTCTTGTATCACTATGGAAAAATGTGTCTTTTTTAGGATTTAGCAACTTATGTGTGTTACCTTCCAAGGATTTAGCATAATATAAAATTGAAAATGTGCATCTCTTTAGGATTTAGCATCTTATGTGTGTTACCTTCTAAGGATTTAGCAAAAATAAAAATAAAAATGTGTGTCTCTTCAAGATTTAGCAACTTATGTGCGTTACCTTCCAAGGATTTAGAATGTTTGCAAAATGTAAACTAATGTTAAATATAGTATAAGGGAGACCCTATATATTCCCCCCTCCTTATCATGACTACCCACTAGGAAGGGTAAGGAAGAGAAGGAGGATACCTACTTCACAAAGTAAGGAGATATCCAACTTAACAACAATATACACTATATCCTTAGAAAAGATTATTGACCCTTACCTCTAAGAGCATAGATAATCATTAAATGGATATGTCACATATGGAAAAAGGATCCTTAGAGAGGAAGAGATCTTATCATAAAGACCCCCACCGTAGAGGAGTGCTTAGAATAATATGTCATTTTCTAAAGAAAAGAGAGACCAAAGATTCAATCATCAAGCTCCCTGCGATCAAGAGGAAGAGGAATCTTGTATTGAAGGAATCAAACTCTAACCCAAAGAAAAGGCAAGAGTTTATAAAGAACATAATTTTCAAAATAAAGAAGAGGTGATGACCTAGGAAAATTACCTCTCATATAAGAGGGTATCCATAGCCAAAAATATAAATCTTTATAAGGAAATAATGTTGTATGATAAACAAATGCCACTAAGCCTAGGAAAGTATATCCTTAGATAGAGGAAGAAGATAAATAACTTTCCCCCCAAGGATGAAAGCAAGGGGTATATCAAATTATATCAAGAGATGTTGTAGCAAAGAGATATCTTTACAAAACACATGTTCTGGAAAAGATATCATGAATTATTATGAGCGAAGGAAATATGTACCATAATAGAAAATTATAAGGATAGAATGTAGAAAGAATAACCAATTAAACTCAAAACAAAATACATGCTAAGAGCATAATGGATCCTAGAGGATTGGAAGGAAATACCTCTTTCCCCCCAGTTAAGAGACAAGAGGATAAAAAATATTATCTAATTTATAGAAGAACGAGGGGAATGCCCTATATCAAAATTATGAAGAAATTATAATATTGTACAGGAATGAGATATAATTCCTAAAGCAGATCTTTCTCTAACATATAGATTAAAATGCACACAATTAACAAGTAAACATGTATTACTATAATGAAAAGGAAATTTTTATTTAGAGAGAGAATTTTTCAGAATAGGTTTAAATATTTCTTTGTTAGATTTCATTAGATGGACATACACTTTCTTAGCCACATCTTGAGGAGTATCAGGGTGA
Source organism: Thuja plicata (assembly GCA_018584345.1). Lineage (NCBI taxonomy): Eukaryota > Viridiplantae > Streptophyta > Pinopsida > Cupressales > Cupressaceae > Thuja > Thuja plicata. The sequence continues at coordinate 1,061,844 of MU224123.1, forward strand.
TCTAAGGAAGGTGTTGGAAGAAGAATGTGAAGAGGGGGATGATAGTTAAGATCAGCCACCTTGAATTGAGAAGGCGGGAAACCTATACCATGTATATTTTTTTTAGGGGATGAATGAATCAGATTTTTAATGCCTTGTTCATTGATACCAAGCCCTAAACTCTTATAGCCTTGTTTATCCACCATAGTATATCTGATAGTGTACATATCTTGCAAAGATTCTACAGGAGGAGATTGATTATGGTGTTCATGGGAAAATGTTGTATATGGTGGAATGATAGCTTGAGAATAGGTTTCCTTTTTTTTCCCTTTAATATCATCATGGATCATATAGGAAGAGGAAGGTAAATGGAAGAATTCTTGAACATCGTCATCATGAACCTTGGCTTGATCCCCATCATAAGTGTGGGAAGAATGAGGGATAGAAGATGGAGAAATAGAAATAGAAATATTAGGAATTGTATTAGACATGATAGGATTAGGATTAGGAAGATTAGGAACTAGATTAGGAATGATAGGATTAGGATTAGGAATATTAGTAAATGGGATATCATCTACCCAATTCTTCACATAATCCAAAAGAGCAATAAGTCCACTACACAAGTCCTTAATGAAAGTTTTCAAAGTAGGAAAACTAGTATTAGTTAATCTCAAAATAGCACAAGCAAGTGAAACATGAAGATTAACAAACATGATGAAATGAATGATACTCTCATATACATCATAAGTACTATAAAGAGATGCTAAAAGAAGCATAATGAGAAAAATAGCCATACCCCAAAGCATCTTAAAGATCTTCATAGTGAATGAAATGCGAGGAATGATTTTATATTTTTATGAGTATGTAGATTTTTATTTTATTTTTAATTTTAAAATGCAAGAGAATAAAAGAAAACCAATTTAGTATGCATGCAAGATCTAGCATGAAAGATGTAAATCTAACACCAAAAAGAAAGAGTTGTCTATCGCGGGTTCACCAAAATGTAACATCTAAAATAGAGGTCACCAAAATGTAACATATAAAATAGATGATTCTTTTTTATGTTACCAATGTGTAAGATATAAAATGTGTATTTGAAATTTAGGGGGTAAATAAGATTTTCTCCTTTTTATCCTTAGATACACAAATGAAGGATCCAAATTGATTAACCCCAAAGGAAGGATAAATGCATAAATGAATCAATCATTTGGAAATAAGAGCAAAGAGGAAAATATTAAATTCTCATTTTAGAAAAGAGCGTGTGTGATAGATTGTGATAGATTAAGAATCTTAATTGAATTGAATAGGAGAAAATTACTAACCTTGAAATGTTGCAGATCTGAAGAATGCTATTTTTAGGGGTTTGCACTCAGTTTCTGGAAAATCTGAGACCGGATCTGGAATAGAAACACAAAGATGAACAAAACCCAGAAATATTTTTCTATTCTAACATAATTCCGATTTTGACCCTCAAGTCAATGTCACCATTGACCCAAAATTTCTTATTCTAACCTAGGGAAGAATCGACCTAAAAAGTCTCTGACAGGAAATCTATTTTTGGATCCCAAAAGTTTGCTAAAAAGGGTATCTGAATCTACACTCTGATCCATTGTTCTGAACCTGTACCTACAAGAAAAATGGATTTATTTGTTGGGGGGAGGGGTTTGCCTTAGTCAAACCTCGATTTAGGAGTTAACCTTGAAATCAATAATTGAAATAAAGAATGCTAGCAAGTAGTAGAAGTAAATATAATAATGAATCTATAATATTCAAATAGATATGCAATTGTATTTCGAATGTAAACAAGTATGTAAATATGAAAGATTGGACTCAATATTAGAAACCATAAACCTCCATGATTGTATGCTTGGAATCCACCTTTAAGGGAGAATGAATGAGTCTTGAGGATGCGCAAAGGATCTTGAAGGAAGATCACACCACCATGATGGATAGATCTAGGGCTTGAATGAAGAATCTTGAATGTTTGAACCAAATCCCTTCAAAGGCTTGACAGCTTGAATCCTTGATCTTCACTGGAGAACTTGAATGCTTGAGAGGAAGACTTCAACACTTTGAAAGCTTGAAAACATGTAGAACAATGAATGCCTGAAATTTTTGCTTGATGACTTCCTTAAAGGCGCTTGGATCACACTTCATTAGTTAGTTAGAGAAAATGAGAGGAGAAGACTTCCTTACATATGAAACTAGAGCACAATCTTCTAGAGAGCCCTACATAGGAGAATTAAATTCCAATTAGACCTACCCCTATAAGAGGACCTATATTAAATATAATTTAAGAATCATCACTTTGGAACCCAAAACAACCTACCTGAAAGCGGGAAATAAACTTTTAATGACCTCCGACAGCCGACAGACTTCTAGATTTGAATGGGGGACCCAGGTCAAGGTCGAGGTCATCCTTGACCTAGGTCAAGGTTGAGGTAGACCTTGACCTAGGTCAAGTTTGAGGTCAACCTTGACCCAGGGAGTCAGAACCCCTGGAAAATATGCCAGATGGGATGGATGGTGCCCAGAGAGGCTCAATCAGAGTCCTAAATAGACACAAAAGTAGGAGAAGATGTAAAAATGAGGGGACAATATGATGGCGGTCAAAAATACCCCCTAAGGAGGGATAAGCATTCTTAACATGGAAATGCTTCCATTTTAACATGATACACAAGTGTATATAAGGAAATATACAATCTAGTGAACTATATGATAGCAACTATCTTTGCTTGGTCAGTTCCAATGAAGTATTCTTATCACAAACTCTACTCTACATCCAACAGCCAACAAGCCTCACAGCTTCACACTTCTCAGCCTTTTCAATCTCTACCACATCTTTCCAAAAGAAAATATCTCTCATATATAGCCTATTACAATAATTAATTAGGTCAGCCAATTAAGCTTTCCCAATACACAAATAATTAATTAGGTCGTCCAACTAGGCTTTCCCAATATACAAATAATTGGTTAACCCCTTGCTAAGATACACATGGTGCCTATAACTAGTAAACATAAATTACAATACATCAATTATAGTCCAAGATCCACAATACCCGCTCATAATTCATAATACATGCTACATGTCTAAAGTCAGCCACCAAATAGGTCTCCTGTAGAATACACACCACAGTTGATGTCACCAATACTCTCACAACTATCAATCAAAAAAATACATTACCCAATGTGTCCTCTATCATCCCATAAGCTCGCCTACACTGAAACATCTTCATCTGTAAGATATACACAAAATATAGAGACCTTCTCTGTCAAGCATTATTGTCACATTCTAGAAACCAATCTTCACTAAATCATTTGTAACATCACCAATATGTAACCTCAAGTCAAGTGACCTTAAAAATAAGGTCATCACACATTTGTCTCCATATCACTATCTTTGATCATTTTGAATCATCCATACAGTGTTCGTACACTTCTTGCAATCAAATAACTAGTTGTTTCTCTTCACAAAAACATATGTGGACATCAGTGACAAAACATGAATATCAACAGCATAAATAGTACCCAAATCTGATATCATCCAAAAATCTCCCCCTTTGGCATTGATGGAAACATATGGGAAAATCCATCAACCCAAAAAGTACTCTCTCTCAATACAATCTTCTTAATATCCTCAACACAAATCTCCCCAAAATAGTAAGGATTTTTACATAGAATCTTTCCCCCTTTGGTAGCAATGGAAAAGGGTGCCATAACTCAACTATAATCTTCTATAAGGTGTAGCTTTTTCAAATCTTAATGTCTAACAGCTAGGTGCAAAATTACCCAAATGTGCTCCATAGTGTTCCTGTGATCACTCCCCCTGAGGAGTAGATCCATACATCAAGTCCAGACAATGATATAGATCTGAAAGCCACTGAACTGATGCATGTCTAGATCAATTAATTACCACTGAGAGTGGCTCTCACCCCAAGCATTCTTTTGATATATTCAAAAGCATCTTTTTGAAAAGGTTTTGTAAATATGTCTGCTATTTGTTCCTTTGTGCTAATATATTCTGGTCTACTCTTTCTCTGCTACCTTCTCCCTCAAGAAATGATACTTAATAGAAATATGTTTAGTCTTTGAATGTGTTACAGGATTTTTTGATATATTTATTGTGCTAGTGTTATGACAATGAATAACCAAGAAAAATACCTTCATCACTTCTAGCATCAAACTTCCCTATCTCATCATCTCTTTTGATATAACATTTACATCCAAATATTCTAAAATATTTTACAGTAGGTGTATGATCAAACCATAATTCATAAGGAGTATTACTTGTACCTTCTCTAATCTGAATTCTATTCAAGGTGTACACATCAGTACCAATAGCTTCCCTCTAATGAACATGTGATACATTTCCTTCCAGTGGCATAGTTCTTGCAGCATCTAATATTTTTATGTTTCTTCGCTTTGTTATGGTGTCCTAGGTGGAGATGTTTGTCTATATATTCCATGCTCTTCATAGTAGGTATTAAATAAATATGATGTAAACTCACCACCTCTGTCTAATTTCAAACATTTTATCTTCAAACCAGATTCATTCTCAACTTTTGCTTTGAATAACTTGAATTTGTCAAATGCTTCAGATTTCTCTCTCAAATATGTAACCCCAGATCATTCTAGAAAATTCATCAACAAAAAGTATAAAGTAATTTTCTCAATAATAAGATCTAGTTCTTGTAGGACCACACAGATTTGTATGCACCAGATCCAACTTCCCTTTTTCTGAATAAGATTTGCTTTTAAAACTACTTCTAGTCTGCTTCCCTATAACACACTCTCTACAGATAGTGTTAGATGGATTCACAATCTTAGGTAGATCTCTTATAGCATTAGTCATACTTTACTTCACAATGTTATCAAAGTTAACATGAAAAAATCTTCTATGCCATAGCCAACTTTCATCAACCTTCACAATAAAATAAGAAGCTTCAGATGTATTCAATTCAAATATATTACCTCTAGATTTAGTACCAGATGCGATCAAGTTTCCTGATTTACTTCTGATAGAACATTTTCCATCAATGAATTTTAATTGATAACCTCTGTCCACTAACTAACCAACACTCAATAGATTATGTTTCAATCCATCAATAAGTAATACATTGTCAGTATTAGTCTTTCCATCCAAAGAAATAGATCCAACTCCAATGATAATCTTAGGAGTATTATCACCTAATTTAACAACACCACCATCATATCTTTTCAAGCTCACAGACTTATTTTTATCTCTATTCATGTGATGTGAATAACCACTATCTATAATACATTCAGATTTCTTTTCAACATGAGACACTAAGGCTTTTTCTTTATGTATAGGCTCATCATCCTTAATAGAAATAAATCCAATTTCATCATAGCCACCATCATCATCATCAGATACTCCTTCACTAGAATAATAACATTCCTTGTCTTTTGAATACTTAGATTTGTAAAACTTAGGTTTATGCTTTGGAACCCTTGTAGGACATCGATGCAAAATGACCAATCTTGTTACATGAAAAACATTTCAAAGGTAATTTGCCTTCAAATTTACCCTTACCTCTCTTTTCTCTTCTAGCGATCAGGGATACAACTTCATCTAGCTTTCTTTATTCCTCTTGTATATGTTCCCATTCTTCAGCATAGTCTCCAAGCTCTTCTCTCAAGTCACCATTGCTAGTGTTCGCAATTCCAGATAAAGTCTTTTTGTTTCTATGGATAGTTTCCTTGAATGTTGACTCTAATTTAGGTAAAGTATCTCCTAGTTTTGCGGCCTCAAAAGTAGTAAGTTTCCCAATCAAAATATCTTTAGTAAAGTTCATTGTCAAAGGTATAATCTCCTCTATAGCTTATACTTTAGTTTTGTATATAGGTGTCAAATATCTGAGTACCTTCACAATCACTTCTTCCTCACTGTAAGTACCTCTAGAGTTTATGATTCTACTAACCACCTTAGTTATTCTCTATGCATATGCCCTAATGTTTTTATCGTCTCTCATCTTCATTGATTCCATCTTTTTCTTCTAGTTATGTAGCTTTTCCTATGTAATAAACTTATCTCCTATATACAATGCTTCCAATCTTGTCCAAATCTTATGTGCAGAATCCAAGTCTTTTACTTCAATGATTCACCTTCATAAAGTGCATTGATCAATGATTCCCTTGTGACCATATTACATGAAATAAATTCTTATCATCTTCAGTAGCCTTCTCTAATTCATCCTCAGTCTCTATCTTTTCCTTCATTTTTGTGATCATCCAGTAGTCAATTCCAAAACATAGAAAATGTGTTCTCATATTGTTCTTCCAACTGTCAAAGTTTTTAGGATCAAATTTTGGACTATCCTTCCTGTAGTAAGTCATCTTCAAGATCACCTCAATTTGTTAAGCTTTCTCTCTAAGGACCAATAGCTCTGATGTTAATCATTAGGAATAACAGTCCACAAGCACAAATGAGAGGGGGGTGAATTAGTTGTGATACAAAATATTAAACTTTAATCTTTATAAACCAAAACTTCAATGCAAATGATAACACAGTAAATTCCAACATAATAACATGGTACTTTTTGTCGAGGAAACCCTATTAAAGGTAAAACCTCGGTGGCAATTAGCACCCACAAATGATGTACTGAGAGTATAGTATCCTTGTTAAAAGATTTAGCCCTATTAGGAGCTTATTACAACATTACAGTACATAATCCCTGTTAAAGGAAAGACCCTATTAGGAGTCAAGAGTAATAGTGGGCTCACCGCCTAGGCACACTTCCTAAAGAAGGTTAAGGCCACCCTCAAGGATTCACAATCTGAACAAGTGTATATAAGGAAATATACAATCTAGTGAATTGTCTAATAGCAACTGTCTTTTCTTGGTCAGTTCTAATGAATTATTCTTATCACAAACTCCGCTCTACATCCAGCAGCCAACAAGCCTCGTAGCTTTCATACTTTTCTACCTTTTCAATCTCTACCACATCTTTGCAAAAGAAAAGATCTCTTATATATACCCTATTATAATAATTCATTAGGTTGGCCAATTATGCTTTCCCAATACACAAATAATTAATTAGGTCGGCCAATGAGGCTTTCCCAATATACAAATAATTGTTTAACCCCTTGCTAAGATACACATGGTACCTATAACAAGTAAACATAAAATAAAATACATCATTTATAGTACAAGATCTGCAACCCAGTCTCACAATTCATAATACATGCTACATGTCTGAAGTCAGCCACCAAATAGGTCTCCTCCAGAATACACGCCACAACTGATGTCACCAATAATCTCACAACTATAAATCAACAATAGACATTCCTCAATGTGTCATCTTTCATCCCATAAGCTTGTATATGTTGAAACATCTTCATTTGTAAGATATACGCAAAATATAGAGACATAAAACTGTTGACTGTTGACTATTATGCATTGAGATGACATAAAACTCTTAACAATGATACTTGGGTATAAGTTTCAGCAAGAAAGCAAGTTGAGAAGTGTCTCTGCAGCAACAGTCCTAGCAGCTATCAGAATGGTGAAGGAAAACACTCAATACAACCTATGTGAGATCTTGCACGGTCAATTGATTGACAACATTTGAATCATCAAGCATGACAGGAGCAAGACATTCAGGTTTGGATCTCTGATCATCTACTTGTATTTCCATATAGTTAGAAAGGTTGCAAACCTTTACCTAGATAGGAGCAAACCCACAATGTCTCATATTTCTCTTAAGGTCACTTTAGAGAGCAATGCAAGGGATGCCATGGATATGGATATAAAGACATTCAGGATCAAAATGCAGAATAGGTTCAGACTATCTGAAAAGATAGTTGACAAATACAAGGATACCATATGTTTCATGGTAGAAATAGATTGCACATGCATGGAGGTAGTTGAACCTAGAACCAAATGGATTCATCCTCTTGGTTACGAAGTGGAAGAACATGTGT
>MU224123.1:1071056-1085611 GCA_018584345.1 Thuja plicata
GAAACAGTAAACATATTGAATGACTTAGTGCCTGCTGATCAGAAAGTAGCTAAAGTCCAATCAGTTGAAGATGTGGACAACATTTTTTCAAACTTCAAATCACACTTTATAAGCTTAGTAGACTCTGGTACTAAGATTTCAGAAGATGAATACAAGAAGGAGAGACTGAATGATTTGGTAAAGAACTTTACCTTAGACTTGAACTCCTTAAATATTGGGCAATCCATACTGAAAGAGTTGGCAGCTAAAGGGAGGAAAGTTATAGCCAACTGCATGGACAAAGTGAAGTTCACCTCTGAGCACACTAAAAAGGTAGAAGAGGTAGACCTAATGGTGGATAGCATCAGAAAATCAGTTGAGACTTCCACACAAGACATGAACATATGCAATAATGTCTATCAAGGACAGTTGGATAAAATTGAGAAGGCAAAATTGGAAATCAGCAAGATAAGAATAAGACAAACCCAGTTAACAAATGCACTTGTGCCATCTCTAGCAGTCCTTAATGAGAAAATCAAACACATTGATGACACCATGGTGACATATGATCAAGTTCCTTGCATGGATCTGATAAAAATGCAGAAACTGACATATGCCCTATGCGCGCATCTTCAGACAGTCGATGCTATGAAAGTATTTTGGCAGAAAGAGATCCAATCTCTTCAAATTGTGTACCCTAAAGTCTACATGGAGTAAGTATGCAGAAGACTTACTAGTTTTTGTACACCTTTGTCATTAATGTCAAAGGGGGAGTAATATAGAATGTGTATATGCAGAAAAGTATATGTATATATCAATAAGATGTTATGATATACAGTCACTTTTTGTGTTAAGTCATTTTGAGTAACTTGGCCACATTCCTTTGTTGCCATAAATCACAAAGGGGGAGATTTTTGGCAAGTTGACTTCCTAAGCATGCATGACTCATTCTTGTGTTGTCATCATGGCAACAAATTCATGTTTAGTTTCTGTCATGAAAGACAAAATGAATATGTATGGAAAATAGGGTAGACAGAGATACTCAGCGATCAGCACATCAACGCACGTGCGAGAGATCAATTCAACATATACACATTAATATATATGTTGTATGACACATGTACATGATACATCTAGACATGCATAGTACAACACAATAGTACGGCAAAGTTATAGACAGATCAGTAGACCAGCAGTCCACAAGACAGAGCATGGGATCCGACTACTGTTTTGATCAGCATGAATTATTTTGTAATGTAATGGCTATGCACCTTTGGTTATATGTTTGTGATAATTTAATTAGCATTGTAGTAAACACACTTGAGCTGACTTGTTCGGAAGCATTGTATATTTTGTTTTAGGGTCGACTAGAGTTTTGTTTTGGGTCGCACCTATTCGGATATGAACATATAAGTATGTAATGTAAAGATATGTTACAAGCGTTGATTATCATGTAAGAGGAAGATACAAAGGGGTAGTATAATGAAGTCAGTATATTATATAGCTCTTTAAGAGAGTAAGAGCATTCATGCATACATGAAACTGATCAGACAACAGTGTCATCACAGCAGTTCATTTTGATATAGTAAATATCATCTTTCATAAGGTTGTAGCCTTCATCCTATTGGGAAGTGAGCCTAGGTAGTGAGCCATATACCTTTAATAGGGTTTTTTAAAAGACTCCTAATAGGGTCGAACCTTTAACCAAGTCATTGTACTCAAATTGTAAAGACTACTTCTAACAGGGCAAAGGAAATTTAACAGGTTCATTATACCTAGTACAATATTTGTGGGTACTAATTCCCACTAGGGTTTTCCTCTGATCAAGGTTTCCCCATAATCATATCATGTGTTATGATTTCTTATGTTAAGCTTCATTCTATGTATGTTTGATTTATGTTTAAGTTTCTGAAAAGTAATTAATAGACAAACACTGATTCACCCCACCTCTCAGTGTTTCTAACAATCTTCACTAAATCATCTGTAACATCACCAATATGTAACCTCAAGTCAAGTGACCTTAGAATAAGGTCATCACACATTTGTCTCCATATCCCTATTTTTTATCATTCTGAATCATCTGTATAGTGTCCGTACACTTCTTCTAGTCAAATAACCAGTATGTTCTCTTCACAGAAACATATGTTGACATCAGTGACAAAACATGAATATCAACAACATAAATAGTATCCAAATCTGATATCATCCAACAGTGTTACCAAAATGGTGACCTTGAAGCAATAAACTTTTACAACAATGAATTGAACCCTGAAAGCTTACAAGAACTACACAATGTAAAAGATCCTGATTCTTATCTGTGATGAATGTGTTTGCTAGACCAACATATGCCAATGAAGAACTTGGTTTATGGGGAGATATATTTTGCACTCACTGGCTCTCGAAGTGGTTAGACATTAAAATTTTTGTTTTCTCAGTGACAACTAGAAAAATATATCTAGAATTCAACCGGACACTAAATACAAGCCCATTCTGTATCCTTTTCCATGATACAAATCCACTTAATGGACATTTTGAGCCTTTATTTAATGTTGTAGACAAACACTTCAAACTACCAATGGTAAAACTGCATAATCTTAAACAAATTATTAGGACTAATAGGCAATTCTTGATAACTATAAAGACAAGTAAACAAAAATTGTAAACAGGTAGCGATTCTCAAAAACTACAAAGTCCAGTGCACAGTGATCAACAAGTAATAACAAATAGTTTGCGAGAAACAAAGAAACTAATTTGACAAAAAAAATGCAAAAGAGGAATGAAAATACTAAAGAAATTACAAACATATCAGTTATGAGCAATGTTCATCAAGGTGAAATTGACGTACTTCCACACTACAAACAGATAATGGGTCGTAAAAGGAAACAAAAGCCCAAGAAAGTAACAGCAATAGAAAAATATGAAATCTTTGTAAAGGGCACTCCCAAATATCCTTGCAAAATTTTTCAAATCTTGCACTTCAAGAAAGACATCAAACATTTTAGAGAAAAGGAGAAAAATATATGCTACAAATCAATACATTGTAATTATCCAACTACCGATGACAACATTTGCAGAACATGTGATATGGCTTTGAAGCAATGCTCTCTTCCAAAATTTGCATCACCATAAGACATCCACAATAATAAACCATTGAAACATGTGCAGATGCTTATACAATTAGAAGAAAGACTTGTTTCTCTTAGAATTAAATTTGCAAAAATTTGGGAACTAGGATACAAAAGGTCTCAAATAGGCCTCACCGGATCCATAATAAATGTTCCTATAAACATGGACATTGTTCAAAATGCCTTTCCACAGTCAATATCAAATACTTCAACAATTGTTGCGTCTTTGAAAAGACGTTTGGAATATAAAAATGCATTTCAAAAAGGAATGGTGAGACCAAATATTGTAATGCAAGCTCTCTTAGAATTGACAAAGACAACACTCTACAAAATTGAAAAACTACACATCAATGATGAATAGATGCATACATTACAATTAAATGATGGAAATGAAAGCAACAGTGAAATAAACTTAAGTGATTGTGACTCACAGAGTGATTTAGAAAATGAGAACCCAACCAAAACATTGATACATGGATATACAGATTCTAGATGTATACACAGCATGGAAGACAAAATTATTGGAATAACACCTTCTCAATATTGTTACCCAATTGGAATATTCAAAGATAAGCATGCATAAGAGATGAATTTTCCAATGCTATTCTTTGGATAGCCACGCCATGATGGAATTGTACAAAAATTCAAATACCAATCATTGGCACAATGGGAACTACTTCATTCATAGCAATATTTTTCTCTTCACACAATTTTTTTTTTCAAATTTGTTAAGATACTAATACACCAAGTGTTGTCTACAATGTGTTGGAAATACAAGATGGGAAAACAAGATACTGAGAGGGGGGTGAATCAGATCTTAAAACTTTTACCCCTTAAAATAAACTGATCCACAACCATGCATTGATATATTAACTAGTAGCATCCATAACATAAAATAAATAGCTCAAGACACAGAATTTGGTAACACAGAAACCCAATAAGGTAAAACTGGGGTGGGGATGACACCCACAAAAATCTTCACTACTGTAGCAATAAAGTGTGCATGTTAAGGCTACAAAATTTTATCACAACTTGTGATCTACCTGATTAAAGGTCTACCCGGTTGAGAGCTATAGATCATTACAATCTACCTTGTAAAAGGATTTAAACTTACAACAAAGTAAGCACTCAGCTAAGAGATTTAGAAAGGTCTGCTAGAACCACTATGTCAAGAGATTTCACCTGATACACTTGTTAGAATGTCTCAAGATCTAATCCTTCGATATGCACTCAGATGTTGATGATGGATCTCCTCTTTTCAATACCTTATCTGATCTAATAATCTGATATAACTTTACTCTGATACTCAATGCTCTATTTCTCTGCTAGATCTATGCTTCTTAACTCAAAATAACCCTTTGCATATCTCTTATGTATGCACACACACCTTACAAAATCAGGGTAAGAAGCAATTTTATATACCTTACAGATCTGGCATTGAGATCTAGATCAACGATCAAGATCAAATACTTATGCTTCTTGGGCATTCCAATTTTATGATTGGTTCCATGCCACATATTGGATCAAATGATTTAATGCGTAATTAACTCTGTTGAAAATATTAAATTCTCAAACAAGTCAGCCCAAAATAGTTTACCTTCAAGTTTGTGCCATCACTGATATGTATGACAAAATTGTCTTTCTCAGCACATGAAGACTCTGGTGCTCGGCATGAACTGATCAACTTCACTTGGCTTCTGTGTAACTCGGTAACTACTATCTGATCGACAATGTCTATTGCTCAGCCTATACTAGATAGCTCGGTCACAGAGGTGACCGACTAACCTGCCTAGATAAATGAATAAATGTGGGACACTAATGATCAACAAAACTTAGAGATAAACAATCTCCCCCTTTGATATTAGTGGCAAAAACACTTATCATATATGTACTTCCACAAAATTTTCCTAAGTACACAATGTACTCCCCCTAAGATTATACTTCGGACTTCATATAATATTTTCATAGTATACATGCCAAAAAAAAATACTATGCATGTTGCTGCACATCTTTTTTTGTTTCCTTATCTATTTCCCCCTTGTTTTTGTCATTGATAGTTGTAGGGGTTAAGTTATATTTATCCAAAAAATATCTTATGAAGTTGTAATATCAATGCAAATGATGTATCCCAACTATCCTTAACAAACTTCATAACCTATAACTTAATTTCTAGCTCGGCAGCTAGACTTACCAAACTATCTACAATAGAGAGATGAGAATCTCTCTTGACTAATTCACTTGTAGCTGTAAGTTCCTTTTGAAAAACCTAAAGATGAGGTATTAAGATAGTCTGAATCATTATCAATTTGGCCCTTATTTGGCCATCTTCAACCATAAGCTCGGCTAACCTCCTTTGTGCATGATTCAACCTATCAAAATGTATGGAGCTAGAACTAGCATCCATGCTCAATGAGATCGTTGTTGACTTTAAATCTAATTGCAACTTCTCAATAAGTTGTTGATTATCGTTTGTAAAGAATTTTACATCACATAACCTTTTGTACAAAGAATAAACATTATTTGCAACTTCCTCAAGAATGTCAACAAGAGAAGAAAGTTCAAACTGTTTGGTAGCAATCTCTTCTGATATCTTCTCCAAGACTTTGTTCTTAGATTTTCTCTCAAACCATTGCAACAACTTGTCATTTGCCTCAATGTTTTCATCATTAACTCTCTGCACAATGTGAACTAACTGTTCTAGAATTGGTGCTTGCTGATTTTCATCTTCCATGTCAAAATCTTTAACAAAAATATCATTTATATCATGTAGAACTTGCTTCTACTTATGCTCCCTCTTTATTTCCTCTTGTCTCTTATTCCTATTTAATAGGTCTTGAAGAGTCTGAATCTGCTCATATGATAAGTTCTTTGGATCCCATTTAGGAATCACAATAACTTCATCCAATATGACATTTAAGTTTGGTGACTTCTTCTTGTTTAGCTTCTTCTTGAGCTCTGGTGAGCTGATACTCGACTCAAGTTCTTCAATATATGTTCCTTTGTCAGTATTAATTTCAATTGCAGTCTTCAATTGAGTCAAGATTACCTGTTGATCAAGTATACTCCCAATTTTGGGTCCATTTGGAGTAGATGATACAAAGTGTGGTAGATCTACCAACACTTTTATAGCCTCTTGTTTTGTAGGCTTATTTGCATTTTCTTCCATCTTATCTCCACTATCTAAAAATATTTGTACAACCTCTAAAATAGGTGGATTATTATTGATTACCTCTTGTTCCTCTAATTTCTCTATCTCGGCCTCAATTGTATGAACAGGCGATTGCATACCTATGTCTTCCAGCTCATTCTGATCCTCGGCATCCAAATTGTTGTTGTCTCCAAGTGTAGTGACAATGGGACTGTCCATTGTCAAATCTACGGTTTGAATTTTGTTTGTTTTCTCTTCCAGTCCCATCTCAGTCTCTGTTTGATCAGTAGCAATTTATTCTTCCATTTCCTTCTACTCTAAGGTGCCTTCACCTTTCTTATCTACCTTCTTAGTTATTAACCCAAAAGTATCCTTCCATATTTGGGTGCTCTATTGGATTACTCCTTCAACATCATTTTCAGAATTGCATAGGCTCTTTGTTTGGGAATAAACTTCCTTTGATATTGTTCAATAAATTTGGCTATCTATTTCTTTGTTAGTCCAAGAATGACCTTAGCTAGTGTCCCTTCCCTTATCTGTCTCTCATTCATCAATGCATATTCCCACTTTTGTGATAAAATATCATAAATTTATGTAGGGACAAGGTCTCCTATCTCTTCAGGTCTCATCTTAAATGTACCCATCATTTCTAATAGTGCTTCCTGAATTTTATGCTTGTCTACTACACTTTGCTTCTCATACCTAATAAATTTGAATCCTGCTAATCCAGTTGTACTTCTAATGTTCTTGCATACCTCATCAATATTGGTCAGTGTTTTATGTGATGTTGTAGGTATGTTGTTGGGTTCATCTATATTTGTCTTCTCCTCATCATCTTCTTTCTCCAAGATTAGTTTCCTCCTCAGTCACTTCTCAGGTTGGCTTGACACAGCCTTTGTTTCAACTTGTTTTCTTTTCCTTGAGCTTCTCTCTCCAGCATTCTTCTTTGTATATACACTTTTTGACTTGGAAAGAGATGTAATAGTTGATGCCCTAGTCCTAGGCCGATTAGCAATAGGAGGGGTATCCTTAGATTTGTCTTGGCTTGGTTTGGTTGCCTTGGTAACTATTGGCTGCTTTCCTTTTTCTTTCATAGTGATATCTTCTTCAGGTTCACTCTCCTTTTCTTCACTAGAAATATCATCTCCATGTCCTATTGATAAACCTAAAGGTGCATCCTCTATTTCTCCATCACTCTCTATTCCAACCATTTTCTTCAAATCTTTTACAATCTTTTTCCTTTGCCTCTCCATAGTGCCAGCCTTCAAATTCATAGAGATTTTGGACTTAGCTTCCTCATAATTCCTAAAACATCTAGTTGAGCCATCAATCTCCTCTTCTAGTAGAGTTTTTATAGCTACAGATGTCTCATCAATGTTTACCTCATAAGGTAATGGCCTTAGCCATGGTACCCTTGGCACTACTGCCTGAACATAGGTAAAATTTATATCTACTAGAAAACAAATGTCCTCATAGTGTTTCTCAACTAATGACCTGGGAATTTTTCTTCTCAATCTCATCTTTTTTCTTAAATTCAAAAAAATATGTTCCCATCACATTGTTAAAATTACCACCTAATTTCTCAATAAGCACATTGATCTGTTGTGTAATTGGTCGGTCTGTCTTCCACACAATATCTCCAAAAGTAGGAAATGTATTCTATATATATAAAAATATGAAAATTAGCAGAGAACTAAACTTACATACTGAGTTCTTTGCCTTTCAGATTGAAGAAAGGCTCTCGACCAGCTGCGTCAACTGAAGCTCAGCAAGGTCATAAGTATGGTCCTTCTTCACAATCTTCCAAGCCTGGTCGACGGCAATACATGGGACACTGTCTAGTCGGCTCGACTAATAAAACTTGTGAGAAATAACCCTAACTACAAAATCAAGCTCCAAATCCTTGATTGTTGAGATTGTCATCCCTCTTTTATTCCAGATAGCTCCAGTGTATTCTTCTATATTCTCCTTACTCTGACATCTCATGGTTCTCTTCCCGTTAATAGTTGGATAGCCAATTACCTTGAGCATGATTTCCTTTGTAATCCTAACTAGTCCATTATCCAACCATATGTTCATGTCATGTACATGGCTAAGGACAATCTTAATCCATTCCATTTTGAAATCCCTTGAGAAATCTAGGGCATGAGTTAACCCTCTCTCAACTAGATGTTTATGCCCATCTTTTGGCACTCCGTCTAGACACAATTTGTTATAGGATTCCCTTAACTCATGATCTCCAATTTTGCTAACTTTACACATATAACATGACCTAACATCATGAATCATAAGTACCTTGGGTGGAATCGATGATAGGGCTCTGGCCAGATCACCCTAGATGGTGCTTTCAGGAACTTCCCTGAAATTAGGAGGCGCACAAGTATCACTCCTAACCAATTGAACTTTCATCAACTCCTTCTCCATATTCTTAGCTGTTATGGAAGACCTTGGGGCCATGATTTTTGAAAATAGGGTTTCAAAGAAGATGAACAGAGTGCTTCAGAAGATACCAAAATTTGCACTTTTCACTCAAGATTGCTGACAAAATGCAGTAGAAATCTTCAAAAAAATCTTTGTAGAAATCAAGTTTGCAAATGCTCAATCATTCCATGGAGTTCTCAATCGCAAGGTGAGAATGAAAGTGAATGGCTCTTTATTTTATAGGCTCCAAAGGTTAGAAATTAGGTCAGCATTAAATGTTATGTCCGTTGAGTGAGTGCCATATAGGTATCCTCAGTCGGCTCACAAAACTCACCTACCTCTCAGTCACAACCCATAGTTGGTCATCAATACCAGCTCAGCATACACTAGAGAACTCGGTCTTAGTGCACAAAAGGATTGTTTCTCAGCACCTATAGTGCATATTTACTTTTCTCGGTACATGTCTCAAATGTGTCCTGATGCATCTTTACATATGTAGATATGGAATTTTGCATTTTTACATGTTAGGAACTGATGAAAGATGTTAAATATAAATAGAGTTCCTTACATACCTCATTTGCTTAGTTGGTGATGGTGTGATCACCTAATCCATTGGATTGGGTGACCACAGCTTTAGTAGCTTCACTATTGCATGATTCTTCTTTCCTTATCCATGTCTGGTTCATCTGTGCTCTAATCTGCTCAATAGTAGGAGCAGGTACCCTTGTTTTGCAATCTCTCCTAGTATGACCAATTTTTAGACAATTATAACAAACTAGACTTCCATTCATCCAACTCTTAGATTTTCCTCTGAAATGTGTCTTTATGCACTTTTCTAGAACATGTCCATACCCACCACAGTAATGAAAGCTATGTTATGTGTTGTAATCCCAATTATAAGTTTTTCCTTTCCTTGGTGCTTTTTCTTGTGTCTTTGATGTCCATTGTTTTTTAGCATTAGATTTGCAATCTTGTGCTCTATGTCCAAATTTCTTATAGTTATAGCAATATCTATTGAATCTAGGTGTGGGAGATGCATTGTTTTCCTTTGCCCAACATTCATGTGCCTTATGTCCAAACTTCTTACAGTTAAAGTTATAACCATTGAACTTAGGTTTAGGATTGGACTTACCATTCATGCTTCGGCAGATGTTTGTTGTGTGTCCTAATTTTCCACATTGGTAATGTACAGGCTTGTTGTTCTTTGTCTTTGAATTCTTCCTTTCACTATTCTTAGATGATTCTCCTTTCTCAGAAGATGTATGTTGTTCGGTATGACCTAGTCCAGAAGAATCCTTAGATCTTCTTGATGCTTTCATCATATTTTCAAAATAATTCAAAGCTTCATTTGGTTTGTTCAATCTTTCATTAAGTTCTTTCTTAGATCTCAATTCATCTTTCAATTGACTATTCTCAAATCTCAGATTCACAATTTCCATGTCTTTCCTATTGATTTCTTGATTCACAAGTACCAGTTGATTCGCCATGTCAACCTAATTTTTTGTCATCATTTTTACATCATGTGTCCTTTCATCAAGTCTGATAGTCATCATTCTTTTGTCTTCTTCATCCATAGCTTTGTCATCTTCATCTTTCTTCTTTTGTTCCACTACTTCACATAGTCTTACTGTTTGCATTTCTTGGTCTCTTTTCAGGTTTCTAACTTCTTCACACAATGTATTATTCCTTTCCAGTAGATCTGAAATTGTTGCATCGCTCTTAGTAGAGTTTCCATTCTAAAATAGACTTTCAGTGTCTTCTTCCTGATAATGAGTATCATTCATTTGTTTGGCCAAATCTTTCTTTGTTAGCATGGACTTCTTCAATTCAAGTATTGCTGTCTCAAGCTGATGTAATGCTAGCTGAATATCAATCTTTTGATTCTCAATGACTTTATCCAATTTGTAAACCTCCATCTCAGGATCTGTATTCTCAAGCTGATTAAAACCTTTAATAGGAGAACTATGCTCTGATACCAATTATTGGAAATACAAGATGGGAAAGCAAAATACTAAGAGGAGGGGGGTGAATCAGATCTTAAAACTTTTACCCCGTAAAATAAACTAACCCACAACCATGCATTGATCTATCAACTAGTAGCATCCATAACATAAAATAAATAACTCAAGACACAAAATTTGGTAACCCAAAACCCAATAAGTTAAAATTGGGGTGGGGATGACACCCACAAAAATCTTCACTACTGCAGCAATAAAGTGTGCCCGTTAAGGCTACAAATTTTGATCACAACTTGTGAACTACCTGATTAAAAGTCTACCCAGTTAAGAGCTACAGATCATTACAATCTACCTTGTAAAAGGATTTAAACTTACAACAAAGTAATCACTCGGCTAAGAGATTTAGAAAGGTCTGCTAGAACCACTATGTCAAGAGATTTCACCTGATACACTTGTTAGAATGTCTCAAGATCTAATCCTTCGATAGGCACTTAGATGCTAATGACGGATCTCCTCTTTTCAATACCTTCTCTAATCTAATAATTTGATATAACTTTACTCTGCATCTCACTGCTCTATTTCTCTGCTAGATCTATGCTTCTTAACTCAAAATAACCCTTCGCATATCTCTCATGCATGCACACACACCTTACAAAATTAGGGCAAGAAGCAATCTTATCTACCTCACAAATCTGGCATTGAGATCTAGATCAATGATCAAGATCAAATACTTATGCTGCTTGGGCATTTCAATTTTCAGATTGGTTCCATGCCATGTATTGGATCAAATGATTTAATGCATAATTAACTCCGTTGAAAATATTTAATGATCAAAAAATTCAGCCCAAAATAGTTTACCTTCAAGTTTTTTCCATCACTGATATGTATGGAAAAATTGTCTTGCTCGACACATGAAGACTCTGGCACCGGCATGAACTGATCAACTTCACTCAGCTTCTGTGTAACTCAACAACTACTATCGATTGGAGATTTACTTCTAGCAACTAGTTGATTGTGTATTTGTCATTAATAAAAACATATAATATACAGTAGTGTTCTATATGTACTTATCAAAATGATGGTATTAACCCTTGCACAGTCATATTCATGTTGTAGACATGTTGTTGATGCTTTGTTCATACACACAGGATCAGATTTGATGTTTCAGTTAAGTTGTGTTAATCTATTATTGGTAGTTACAGTTTCTAGAGAGTATATGTTCAGAGCTGATGTATTTACCGTGTTTCTTGAGTTACACCTATCTTTAGGATACGCATGTGTATATTCATGATTATTTATGAGTTAATCATGTTTTGTTAAAAGCTCTTGTCATGTTTCATCAGGATCGTGTTGTTTGAGATAATTTGGTGGAGCCGACTCAGTAAAGCATCGCGTTTGCTCAGTTCATGTTGCGTAGTCTTAATCTTGATTGTGTGCTTAGTTAAGCTGACAAGGATGTTGGTGAAGTTTTTCCCATAGTCGTCCTGACCTTATACTTTGAGGAATATACTTATAGTAGTTCATTCGTGAATGCTATGTGTGAATGATAAGAAAAGAGACAAAAAATGTATAGAGTAGAATATCAGTTGTGTTTCATTCATCAAGGATCTATGTGAAGAAGTAGTTGAAGATTACAATACATCAAAATTGATCAAGATAGTAGGTCTACTCTATAGTTCATCATCAGATATAGTGCATATCTGTTCTACAGAAGGTTGTAGCCTTCACCATTGAAGCAGTGAGCTTTTGGACAATGAGTCCTCACCCTTAACAGGGTTAATTGTAAAAGACTCCTAACAGGGTTAGACCCTTAACCAAGTCACTATACTTATTGCATTGAAAAGAACAACTCCTAATAGGGTTGCAATATCTTCTAACAGGGATTATTATAAACAAGTATAGTTCATTGTGGGTGCTAATTCCCACCGAGGTTTTTACCATTTGGTTTCCCCGTAATCAAATTGGGGTGTTGTCTATTGTGTTATCTAAATGTGCATTTACTTTATTATATTCTAGAATTAATAAATGAAAATAATTAAATTAGCTGATAACTGATTCACCCCCACCCCCCCCCNAATTAAATTAGCTGATAACTGATTCCCCCCCCCCCCCCCCCCCCCCTCTCAGTTATCCTTTGGGACTATTCTAACAATTGGTATCAGAGTCAAGTGCCTTGAAGAGAAATCCTAACAGCTTAAGGTAGATCAGATGGCATTCTTCAGAAAAGAGAGTCCTAAGTTTGATGGAGAGAATTATCTAGATTGGAAGAACAAAATGATAACACATAGTGTGTTGGTTTTGATATCTTTGAGATAGCTACACAAGAAGTTGTTATTCCCTCTCTAAAAGACCTTGCAAAAGATTATGCTACTAGTAAACAAAAGGATACATTCACAGCTAATGCAATTTCCAAAGAAGCCCTTATAAGTGCACTATCTGACTGTGAATTTTCTGAAATCAAGAAAGTAGACAAGGCATACACAATATGGAAGAATTTAGAAGACATGTTTGAAGGAGATATCCAATCAAAGATTGCACGTAGGAAGACATGGAAAAAGAAATACAACAATCTTGAGATGTTACCTGAAGAGAACATCAGAGCCTACAATGAGAGGATAAATGAAGTAGTTTCTGGAATCAGAAACAATAGTGGAGAAATTTTAGAAGAAGACATAATGGACAAGCTGATGACTACATTGACAGAAGACTATGAAAGCAAGATAAATATTCTAGATGAAACCATGCAATTTTTAAAATACTTCAAGAGAGAGACTTTGATTAGTAAAATCTCTGCATTTGAGATATCAAGATTGAAGACTGAACCCAAAATTGAAACAACCTTCAAAGCATCAATACATGGTAAGAAAACTTTACACACTTCTAATGAGAAAGAAGAAGTTGATGAAGAACTAGAAGAAATTATTGCCATGATTGCTAAAAGAGAAAATAAAGGCAAAGGAAAGTATGAAGGACAACTTCCATTCAAATGTTTTTCATGCAACAAGATTGGTCACTTTGCATACAAGTGTCCCACAAGAGTCAAGAAGTTCATATCTAATTACAAACCTAAATACAAAAAGGAATGCTACCATGCTGAAGAAGGTGTAACAGATGAAGATTCAAGGGAGGATGAAATTGGATTCATTGTTATTAAAGACATGGAAAAATTGCTTGAGGAAATGGACATTGAAGATGAAAAGGAAGCATAGGAGTTAGCCCTAATTTCCAAAGCAGACATCAGAACTGATTGGATCATTGAAAGCGGATGCTCTCACCACATGACAGGTGATAAAGACAAATTTGTTCATCTGGACAAGTACAAAGGTGGTATGGTTAGATTTGGAGATAACACTCCTAAACCTATCATAGGTAGAGGATCTATCACCCTGGATGGAAAGAACAAGATAGATGATGTTTTGTATGTTGATGGATTACATCACAACTTACTAAGTGTTGGACAGCTACTTGACAAAGGTTATCATTTGGAATTCAAAGACAACAAGTGCATTATTAACAACAAAGAAGGAGACATGATTGCATCAGGCTCAAAAACAAAAGGTAATTTTTTTCAACTCAATTCAGATGTAAGTTGTTTTCTTGCAAAAGTGGATGATAGTTGGTTATGGCACAAGAGACTTTGTCATATCAACTTTGACAATATAGTAAAGATAAGCAATGTCAAGGCAATTAGAGACCTTACAAGTATTTCAAGACTAGTTGATACAATGTGTAGGGACTGTGTTATGGGAAAGCATGTAAGGAGCTCTTTCAGAAGCAAGTAGAACTCAGAAGAAAAAAAATTAGACCTAGTGCATACAGATTTATGTGGTCCTACTCAAACAAGATCATACTACAGAGAAAGGTATTTCATTTTGTTTGTTGATGATTTTTCAAGGATGATGTGGGTTGCGTTCTTAAAGGAGA
>MU224123.1:1085967-1103459 GCA_018584345.1 Thuja plicata
GTAAAATACTTTAGAATCTTTGGCAGCAAGTGCTACATCAAGAGAGATGATGGTGTTGGTAAGTTTGATGCTAGAAGCGATGAAGGTATTTTCCTTGGTTACTCTACTAAAAGAAAAGCATACATATATTTTAATTTCAGATTAAAGAAGATAATTGAAAGTACTCATATAAAGATTGATGAGAAGTTCATGGTTCAAGAGAGGTACTATGAATATGCACTTATGATTGAGGATGAACCCAGGCCTAGCAATAAAGACATTGTTATTGAAGAAATGTTTGATTGCATTGATGTATCATGTAATGAACCTGAATCAAGCACAAAAGTATCACAGATTATAAATGAGGATGTCACACCAAAAGTTTCAAAATTCACATCTAGATACCATTCAAAAGATGATATCATTGGAGATCAGAGCAGTAGTGTTTTGACTAGATCTAAAGAAAAACGTTTAACAGTGGATGAAGAGGTATGTTTACTTTTACAGATTGAACCTTTAAGTGTTGAAGATGCTTGCAAGGATTCTGATTGGCAGAAAGCAATGGAAGAAGAATTAGATCAAATAATCAAAAATGATACATGGGAATTGGTTCCTAGACCTAGTGACAAAAATGTGATTGGAAGAAAGTGGGTATTCAGGAATAAGATGAATGAAGAGGTACAGAGTTTAGAAACAAAGCAAGACTGATGTGTAAAGGATATGCACAGAGGGAAGGAATAGATTAAACTGACACATTTTCCCTTGTTGAGCAGACTAAAAGCCATTAAGTTATTCTTGGCATATGCAACATTCAAAGACTTTAAAGTATACCAAATGGATGTCAAATCAGCCTTTTTGAATGGTGACTTGAAGGAAGAAGTCTACATAGAATAGCCTGAAGGATTTAATATATCAGATAAACCAGAAATGGTATGCAGATTGAAGAAAGCACTCTATGGACTTAAACAGGCCCCAAGAGCTTGGTATGAGAGACTAGATGGTTATCTTACCAAGATTGGATTCAATAAAGGAGCAGCCGATTGCAACTTATTCATAAGAGAGACACCTGATGGATTATTACTTATTGCCATATTTGTTGATGACATTATCTTTGGAGGTAATGACAAGCTTAATGTAGAATTTGCAAAAGAAATGTTGAAATGCCTCGCTAGGGAACCCAGGAGAACTTAACTTAAACAAGACACTAAGTTTACGAAATAATTTTTTCTTAAATGTTTACAAACAATAATGATAACAATGTGGAAGCAATACAATGATGTACATGACATACATGAAACACAACTCATACAAGATTAACATTTCTCGAGGGTTCCTTGACATAGAATTACTTAAATAAACTAATCTATGATTAACAATAATAAGGAACTAACATAAAGGTACATAATTTGAATCCAACAACATAAATCTCATAATAAAAGATTACATATACATCGGATACCATAAGGTATACTACCTAATCAACATCCACTACACAAATCATAGGGTATGTAATAATACATAATACACAATACAATGCATCCTCCAAAGGATGATAACCAATATATACATATGGTATAATACACATCTCAAGTAACTGAACAAGTCTCCAAAAGACTAGGAAGATGAAACTGCAACAAGGAACATCCAAGCATGAAGAAGAATCCGTCAGAATCTCAATGGTAATAAGAATCACTACCACTTGACCACGTGGAACCAAAGGTCCACTCCTAACGTGCTGAGGAGATAGTAACAGACCCATCACACGGGGGTATACAACAAGAATGCAAACAAGGTATACATGACCTCATACTCAAATGCAAAGGAAGATCCTAGAAGCACTCTAAACCATAACAAGAAACACTAAATGACACCAGAGGTACTGACACACGTAAGATAGCCTAAGTTGTATATAGGAAGGTGTCATCATGTATGTTGCATCCTTGAGTTTTTTCCTAGCAATCCCTTAAAGAATTCTAGCACTCAAGTGACTATACATGGCGCCAATGACCTCTCAAACTGACAAGGCCACTAACTATGCCTGAAACCACACCTTGAAAGGGGGCAAGCATCATCTCATCCTCCATCTTAGCCTATACTAGTGCTCAAGCATGGGTGAGGCATTATCTTATTAGATTATACTATCTCAATCCTAATAAATTATTATGTTATCACTTGTTACCACTACTTACAATAAGCGATCCTAGCAGCCACTTGTGGGCTTCGGCACTTATTGCAAGCCACCTCCTATCATACAACTAGGTCACCTACCCTAGGTTCACAAAAGAACATTATAAAGGTAGATCATAAATCAAATCATATCCTGCTCATTCAGGAGCACATAGGTTCTCAAATAACCATAAAATATCCACAGTATCCTCATAAGACCAAACAACACATCATAACTGAATTAGGTTGGGTCTAAGAAATCAAGATTATGACATCATCATATAAAACACAAACTGACTTCATAAAAGATACCATGCAAAATTACAATCCCAAACCTCCGGATTTAAGTCCTAAGGGTCATCTAGCCCAACAGATACCCGAAACATGATAACATAAAAGAATGTACAATCATTTAATCACGCACCCCAAACACATCATGGTATAATAACTTCATATTTAGAATGCATTAAAATAAATACAATGTTAACGTAGGGACAAACAAATTTATAATACCTAATCATACAAATTCATTTATCCATTAAAATTACTATCTAGAAATAATTAAATATTCCATGTTGGTGAACGTTAACATATCCTATAGATTTATTTATAAAATCAACATACAAATACATCTATGGAATAATTACCAACTACTACTATAATTACAGATTGTACACAAACATAGGTGCAACATTATCAATTAACATTAATACTGATCGTCCCATAATAATACTATTATTCCATATTTCACACCATACATTTATTTATTTTTTAAATATCTATTAAGAAAAACATGTCTAACATAACAAAAAAATCATTTAAAATACATCATAAACACCTAATTAATAATAATTAAATTATTAATAAGAAAAACCCCTCTTTTATTCACTAATTAACAACAATCATTAATTAATGATAAAAAATAAATCCCTTTTAAAATATTTATTAATTATTAATTAAGATACAAATTAATAAAAATAAAATTTATTAAAAACTAAAATTTAAATTAATTAAAAAAAACTAAATTAAAAACATAAAATAAAATCTAATTTAACTAACTTTAACTAAAGAATAAAGGTTACTCCTAAACCCTTTCCATGAAATAAAAAGCAAAAGGGGATGGGATAGGAAAGAGGGTACGAGGGGAGGTGAGACTCCACATGGTCCCCTCACCCTACTCCCTAGGAATAGTAGGTTTTTAATAGCTTGAGCCATGCGCTTGGGGGTTTGGGGAGGTGGTCCCCCCCCTTTCATGAAACTTGTCGTTCTTTTTTTTTCGTGAATTTTTTTTTTAAATAAATTTAATTTAGAACTAATCTTTCTAAATTTTATTTTTTTAAAATTTCTGAAAAATGGAAATTAGAAGAAGGCTTTTTCTTTTCTTTATCTTTTTATTTTTATTTTTTTTGTCTAGGACAATTAGGTTTAGGATAATTAGGACAATTAGGTTTAGGATAGGATTTGGACCTGAAAACTATCTCCCCTCTCTTACCATTGAGATACTACGATAGGGCACGCTCACTCCTACCAATTTAGGGAAGACGTAGCCCGATACCTGCAATCCTATCATCACAAAAATGAACATATATGCATATATAATATGGCAAACAATGGTTGAGACTAGGTTATCATGTGGATCTCACCGAAGCAAGTAACTACAACTTTGTCCCATACCATACCAAGCACATCAAACAGTAATACAAAACCATACAATGATCCATGTGCATATAAATCTAAGGTCAATATTATCAGAAAACCATAATCGAAATGAAATCCTAACATATACATAAGCATCATTAAATAACCCTAAATCATATGTACACCGAAGAAATAACATACAAAGCAATAGATCAATAAAATAATGAAATGTATTACATAAATATCCTCAAGATCAACTGAAACAATCACACATACATAAAAAAGCCTAAAAGAGTTTGGCATCCAAAAACTGAAAAGCAAACTAAGAGGTGGGTATTACAAATGCAAAATGAATTTGAAATGAGCATGATTGGTCTTATAAAATATTTTTTGGGATTGAATGTAAAACAGATAGATAAAGGAATATTCATAAATTAGTCCAAATATGTGAAGGAAATATTGAAGACTTTCAAGATGGAAGACTGTAAGCCACTATGCACTCCTATGATAATAGGAAGCAAGCTTTCTAAAGAAGATGATTCCACAGCAGTTGACAAGACATTGTACAAGTCTACGATTGGAAAACTTATATATCTCACTCAATCTAGACTAGACATATCTAATGCAGTTGGCATTGTTGGTAGATTTGCAGTTGAACCCAAGCAGAATCACCTAATGGAAATAAAGAGAATATTTAGATATCTAAAGGGAACTATAGACTATGGTTTATGGTATCCTAAATTAGAGAATGTACAACTTCATGTGTATACAGATGTAGATTAGGTAGGTTGTATTGATGACAGGAAGAGTACTTCAGGAGGAGCAGTATTTCTTGGAGATATGTTGGTTTCTTGGATAAGCAAGAAGCAGAATTGTATCTCTCAGTCAACAGCAGAAGTTGAATATGTTGCAGCAGCATTGAATTGTTCAACAATGGTTTGGATCAAGCAGATGGTTAAAGATTTTTGTATTCAGGTTGATTATCCTATTGTTATTCATTGTGATAACACTAGCACTATCAACATGTCCAAGAACCCTATGATGCACGCAAAGTCAAAACACATTGAGATCAAATACCATTTTCTTAGAGAAAAAGTTGCAGACAAAGAAGTAAAATTGGACTATGAGAGCACAAAAGAACAGTTGGTAGATATTTTCACAAAGCCTTTATCAAAAGATACTTTTGAGTATCTCAGGGAGAAGTTGGGAGTAATTCCCTTTCCTGAGTCTGATTAGACAAAGCAGCAAGTACATTAGTCCATGGTGACTGATGAATGGTTGACTACTCTATCTCTGGAGTAGTACATGTGCCTAATTTTTTATGGTGCCCTTTCCCATTGATGTCAAAGGGGGAGTATGTAGTTAGGGGGAGCATATACTCTGGGGGAGTATATAATCTTGTAACTTAAAAACACAGATAGATGAGCTACAGAAGTGTAGAGGAATCTTTGATGAGGATATTGAGAAGATTGTAAAAAGAAAGAGGACACCATGTGTTGAACATGTTGTTAATATCATACGTTGTCATCAATGTCAAAGGGGGAGATTGTTGGAGATTTACTTCTGGCAGCTAGTTGATTGTATGTTTGTCATTGATGACAATATATAATATATAGTAGTGTTATGTATGTACTTATCAGAATGATGATATTAACCCTTGTGCGGTCATATTCATGTTGTAGACATGTTGTTGATGCTTTGTTCATACACGCAAGATCAGATTTGATGTTTCAGTTAAGTTGTGTTAATCAGTTATTGGCAGTTACAATTTCTAGAGATTATTTGTTCAGAGCCGATGTATTTACCATGTTTCTTGAGTTGCACCTATCTTAAGGATACGCATGTGTATATTCATGATTAGTTAGTTAATCATGTTTGGTTAAAAGCGCTTGTCACGTTTCATCAGGATCGTGTTGTTTGAGATAATTTGGTGGAGCCAACTCAGTGAAGCGTTGTGTCGGCTTAGTTCATGTTGCGTGGTCTTAATCTTGATTGCATGCTTAGTTAAGCCAACAAGGATATTGGTTAAGTGTTTCCCACAGCCATCGTGACCATATACTTTGAGGAAGATGCTTATAGTAGTTCATTCGTGAATGCTATGTGTGAATGATAAGAAAAGAGACAGAAAATGTATAGAGCAGAATATCAGTTGTGTTTCATTCATCAAGGATCTATGTGAAGAAGTGGTGGAAGATTACAATACATTGGAACTGATCAAGATAGCAGGTCTACTCTACAGTTCATTATCAGATATAGTGCATATCTATTCTACAGAAGGTTGTATCCTTCACCATTGTAGCAGTGAGCTTTTGGACAGTGAGTCCTCACCCTTAACAAGGTTATTTGTAAAAGACTCCTAACAGGGTCAGACCCTTAACTAGGTCTCTATACTTATTGCATTGTAAAGAACAACTCCTAATAGGGTTGCAATATCTTCTAATAGGGATTATTATAAACAAGTATAGTTCATTGTGGGTGCTAATTCCCACCGAGGTTTTTACCATTTAGTTTCCCCATAACCAAATTGTGGTGTTGTCTATTGTGTTATCTGAATGTGCATTTACTTTATGATATTCTGGAATTAATAAATGAAAATAATTAAATTAGTTGATAACTGATTCACCCCCCCCCCCCCTCTCAGTTATCCTTTGGGACTATTCTAACACTATCTACTCGGCAATGTCTACTGCTCAGCCTATACTGGATAGCTCGGTCGCAGTGATGACCGACTAACCTGCCTAGATAAATGACTAAGTGTGGGACACTAATGATCAATACAATGTGGGTAAGAATAAGGAAAGGTCAATTGAAGGGAAGACAACTTTTGGCAAGGGACATAAAACACAAATCTAACCTGGAGAAGATTTTAAAATAAGACATTGGATACATTGATTTAAAAAGAATTAGAACATCTCCTAATTATAGGAAACAATTAAAGAAAAAAATTTGTGCAAGGATATGATAGCTAGGACCACCAACATATTTCATCACTTTTACGAGTGTAGAAAAAAATTGGGAACCTTTAACAAACATGATTGAATACCTACACAATTTACGCCAAAGTAGATTACAAAATGATGAAACACTTGCTCAAAACCGAAAGTGACAAATATGTACTAGTTAAAAGAGATCATGTAACATGTGCCCAATACTATCGACATGGGATAAATGCAATAAGAGAATTGATATTCACAAATAATTTATTTTTTGGAAAAGTTGTCGATTACTTTTTGTAACAGAATTTCAAAATAGGGGAAATGAACATGACCATCTCCTAATCTGGGTAGAAAATGCACCAATCTATGGTAGATAAAGCAACACAAATATCATATAATTTGTTGACAAACACATTACATGTAGCACTGACCACTTAGAACCTGATTTGGCTATTCTCGATAAACATCACCATACAAGACAATGTAAAAGAGCTTTAGGGAGAAAATGCCAGTACAATTTCTCAATCCCTCCATTACGAAAGACAATGATTATCGAACTATTAGTCGATAAAGTTGAAATGATTATTGCAGGAGCCTCAAACATTTCCACAACTTTGCAAAAGGCATCATATGATGCTTCCTTCATGTTTGACATGTTTATCAATGAATTTCACTTATCAGAGAAGGATTATATCAATTCACTAAGGTCAATAATAGAAAAACCCACTATATTCCTGAAAAGGAAACCATCTGAGATATGGAACAATAGTTTTGCAAAACAAATGCCTATTCTATGGAAAGCAAACACAGATGCACAATTTGCACTCAATGCATATGCTGCAACAATATATTGTAGTTCGTACATGGCTAAGGTTGACAAATCAATGACATGTTCATTTAAAATAATATGTGAAGATCATCAAAGAGATAATATTGATGCTATACAGATGATAAGAAAATTGGGGAATGCTTTGTTGAACTTACAATAGATGTCAACACAACAAGCTTCTCACTTAGTTCTATTTCTTCCACTTAATCAAAGTTCTCGAAAATGTATGTTCATTGACACAAGAGTAGACAATGACCACATATTTGTACTCAAATCTGTGAAAGACTTGAACAATGAACCAGATGAGTCAGAGAATGTGATTGCAAAATCTTTAATAGATTATTATTTAGCTTGTCCACAAAACATCTCCCACATATGCGTGGTAGAATTTGTTTCAAAATATAAAAAAAGAGGATATCAAATTAAACCAAAAGAAAAAGAAAACATAATACATTTCATCAACTACAACAAGCATAGTGACTTGGAGAACCACTGTAGAGAACAACTCTTACTTTTTGTTCCTTTCACAATAAATGAGAGTACACTTAAACAAAATTTCAATTCTTGGGAATCTGCATATATTCACCATGAAGAAATAATCTTACAGAAATGTGCAAAATTATGTTATTATGCAAATAGTACATAGGGCAACATTGAAAAAGAAGCTATTGAAATTAATTTAATTGAATGTGAGAGTGATAAAGAAAATGTTAGAGCCAGAACATCTACAATGAAGGAACTATATGATATATAGAAAGATGTTGAGACAAATGCATATAAAAAACTAGGAAACACACCCTCTAGTGGATTCAAAATAGGGAAGCAACCACAAATAATGGATAACACTAAGTATTACAAACTTAGAAAAATGTTGAACAATGAGCAACAAACAATTGTGCAAGACATCACGATGAAAAAGAGCAAAAGGTTGACAACTCCGATCAATCTATTCTTGACAGGCGGAGCTGGTACTACAAAGACATTTATAGTGAAAGCTATTTACCAGGTGCTTCTATGTGTATACAACAAAGCTATAGACAATGATCCTGACAAACCAAAGGGATTAATCGCTTCATATACAGCAAAAGAAGCATATAATATTGGTGGGGTTACACTGCACTCAGGATTCCATATACCTTTTAACAAATCAGAATTTATTCCACTAAACAGTGACACATTGGAAAACATATCAAAGCATTATGACCAGTTACAAGTGCTCTTGATAGATGATATTTCATTGGTAGGATCAACATTTTTGTGGTATATAGACCAGTGTTTACGTGATATTATGCATAGACCTACCTCCTACTTTGGAATTTTAGAAAATATATTTTGCGGTGATCTCTACCAAGCCCAACCCGTACTTGACTCCATTGTTTTTGATAGTAAACCAACAAAAAATATTTAATGCCATACAATTTTTGGAAAGACAATGTGAGGTGCTATTCCTTCAAAAGTGACAATGCGGCAAAAAGATGAAAACTTTATTTCAATTCTAAATAGAGTCTGTAAAGGCATGCAAAAAATAGATGATATAGAATACCTCAATCAACATTATATACAACCAATACCATTAGACCCAACCCTTCCGTTCCTTTACTATAGGAGGAGTGACGTAAATACACATAACAACAAAATGCTAGAAATCATGCTTGGTGACACTATTACATTGAAAGTGAAAGATGAATACGAGGAAAACTATAATGCGATATGTCTTTATAACCATACTGCAACTCTTCCTCCTGAAATACATGTGAAGCCAAATGTTCTTGTAGAAATCTATTTGGGAAACTACAATACACAAGATGGCATAGTAAATGGCTCCGAAAGAATCTTTAAAACATATACAAAGCATGACGAAATTGACATTGTATGGATCAAATTCAATGATCAAAATATTGGTCTACATCAAAACAAAAGTCTATGCTACAAGGAGTCTATCAGACAAGATTGGGTACCCATACTCTGCATCACTAGGCCAATCCAAAAAAAAACATTTAGCAAAAATAACAATTAGAAAACAATTCCCTATACAACTAGCATGTGCATGAACAATCCATTGATCAAAAGGACTGACAATGGAAGCGCTCACCTTTGATCCCACTGGCATAAGACAACATTGTATAACATATACAACACTCTCACACACAAAAAAATAGAAAGGCTATATTTGATTCAACCTCTAACACCTAAGAATTTTAAGGTGAAGAAAAAAATAAATCTAGAAATGGAACGTCTAGAGTCAGATGCATGTTGGAAAATTGACAACGAGAACACATGTCCACATGCAACATTACACTTGCTCTTATGCACATTAAATACTTGAAGTTTAAATGCACACACTAGTGACCTACTCAATGACGATGAAATAATGTCCTCTGACATTTTATGCTTGCAAGAACTGCATACAAATCCTGACAAAAAAAAATGACCTATACAAAAATTTCAACTACTCCTCACTACATGGAGTACATGGCATTATAACTTTAACAAAAAAGAACATAATAGTTTCCAAAACAAAGCACCACATTTCAAGAAATGTAGAGGCAATGATCTCGAAAATAATACTCTCTAACAATGCAATTAACATTTTAAATATTTACGCAAGGTCGAATGCTCCCTTACCAGAAATAACAATGGCTATAGACAATGTAGCCAGCAATATAGAACCCAATGACATCTTCTATATTGTTAGAGATTTGAACATCAATATGGAAACAAAAATCAAATACAAAACAACTATTACAACTCATATGCAATACCACAAACTTAATTTCCTACTCAACCATTCACACAATATAAACATGCCACTTATTGATCATATTTGGTCTAACATAACAACAAACATTTGTTTCATTTATAGATCAAAAACATACTGGACAAACCACTTCTCTACTTTTGTGTGAATACATCTTGCACAAAAAAATAATTGAAGTAGAAGACGTAGAAGAAAACTAAGAATAACAAAAGAAAAATAAATCAATTGCTCTATTTAAAAGACATGTATAATTCAATAGTCATATTGACAATGGCAATATTTACATCTCATAAAAACTTCTCCACACAAGCATTCATTAGAATATACTAAGGCAATTTCTCATCCAAACTCTTTCATTTACAAGGGAAAATGGAGGCAAGCAAAAGACAAGGGAAGGTTACACAGATCAAATAAGATCAAATAACCAAAAGGTATTCTCTTTCTATTTTCATGTATCCTTAATTTACTGATGTTGACAACGAACAAGAGAATAATGATCACCTTCTTGCAGGTCCAAAATAAAAAGTTCCAACTACATTTCAATTGAAGAACTCAATGCCAGAAAGAGTGGAAACACATTTGAAGGAGATGTGTTAGTAGTATAAAAATTTAATCTTGAAAAATTCAACAAGACACATGAAGTGTTACGTGCAGACTTGACAAACATAAAAGAAGAAATGACAATCACACTTAATATCAATGGGAGCTTAGTGCAACAATATGAAGATAAAATTGTCCCAAGCATGGGGATTTCCATTAGAGGTTTTGACATTTTTCCAAGAACTGAGTATGATCGTGGTGACTGTGACTGTATTCTTGTCCTCAAAGATACAAACACAGTAGATGAACCATAACTAATTGAATGTTTGAAGATGTTAAGTTGATGATCACCGAAATTCAGAAAGTCAATGTAAGACATTAAATCAGTTAATGAATTATATTTTCATTGATGTAAACTTGATATAATATGATTGGTTATATACAAAGTGTCAAAGACTTCAGAGAACTAGAGAGATAAAGGTTATGCTATCAGTAATGCATAAAAGTTTAGTATTCACAAAGTGACTAAAAACACTGACGGGTAGTGCACCTCGACGAACAGAACAACCTGAGAAGAAAGTCACAGTGATGCCTGAGCAAGAAACCCGACAAACATTACCGACGAGTAGAATCACAAGAATTACCGATGGAGATAACAAACAGTGTTACTCGATGGACAGACAACCTCGACAAAGATGCCTGAGGAGAACTGAAGTCTTGACCGAAGCTAAAAAAGAGTCAAACACTGAAAAGAACTAAAGTTCAGAAATGATAAAAGACTTAGCTAAAAAGAGATAAATATGGATTTAACTGGTTGTTAACATTCTTTTCATCGACAAGTTAATAGCTAGAGATTTAAAGTTGTTTTATTCCAGTTGTCAAGGAGAAATCTATGGGATTAAAACTGAAGTTAGTTTTAAAGCAAGATTGGCTAGAATTGTGGATCACGCCAAGATCTAGAAAATCATGAACCTAGAAATGGTGATATCATGTCTATAAAGATACAATCTAATTAATTATGAATTAGGGGAGTGAATAGAGAAGAGGATGTTGAAGAGAATGAAGAACAACTTCCTATAGTCCTGTTCAATCAAGCTAAAGAACAGAGCTATATTTCTACAGACACCGAGCAACAAAGCACAACATCACCAAGAATAAATAACTGGAGAAAAGGTTTTAAAAGATACATTGATCAGAAAGGTATTATGAGCTTACAATAGATCTAAAAATCCACAAAGTATAGTTGTATATGTGAACAGATCATTTACAGTTTCAATTTAACCATTGGATCAGAAAGTCTCTTAACCGGGCAGGACTTAACAATCCTTTATATATTGAGATACATCCCAAGGAGTATCCAAAAGTTTGGTCATGAAGATAGCATAGAGATGCCAGATACCAATTAACAAACTACACTAGGTCTGGTCATAAAAGGTAGCATAGAGATGCCATATATCAAGTGATAAACTATTCTATTTAAATCTTCTAACAAGGTCACACCTAACAGTGTGTTTGTAACCTTTAATAGGGTTTTCTCTTCACCGAGCTCACTTTAGAAGAGTGAAATTTTTGGTTTACCGGTCCCAAATGGTTTTTTCCCTTAACAGGGTTTCCACATTAAAATCCACATGTCAGTGTGTTTATGAGTCATTACTTTAGTGTTTTGCATTACACATAACTAATCTGGATTGATTGGTATACACTAAGTAATTTACTTTATTTCAGTAAATGAAAGACTGCTAATCGGTAAACACTAAGAATAAGGTTTAACAGTGAACTCCGAGCAGTAGTTATTTGTTAAGATTATTTCAAGGCATTTATCTTGTAGGACTGAAGATAACTAGAGGCTTAATATTGTGTTACTAAGTTTTTGGGTTGATTTATTGGAATATTTTTGAGGCCACTGATTCACCCCCCCTCCCCCCCCCCTCAGTTATTCTAACAGAAACTATCACTTGAATGTGCACTGAATACAATTTAATTTCTAGTACAACAATCAATCACCTCCTCAATAGCACAAGTGAGCTCCCAATTAGAATAGTAGGAGCATTGGTGGTTGGAGTGAAAAAATAGGCTCACTAAGTGCACTTGAAATAAAGGATTGCCACACTAAAGAAGATGGAGCACATGTAAATGGTTCTGTAACTATTAACTATTCATAAGCTCATCAAGATCACTAAGTCTCACACATGCACATTTCTTCAATAAGTGCAACAAATCTGATTGTCTTTGTTCTTTACAGCTTGAAATCCATCCAAACCTAGATCACCACTACATAGCAGTAGAAGAACAACTCCAGGGGAGTGAGGCCCCTGCTCTGCTTTTTAAAAACATTTTTAAGAGGCTTGACAAAAGGAACACATTCTGTACAGGTCTATCCACATACATCTGCAAATTAAATGACAAGAGGACCTTGGAGACTTTAAAATAATTGCTGCAAAAAACATATGAGGTAAGCAACAAACATTGAAGAACTCTTAATATTTTACATCATGAATCATAACGTACACTGATATGCATAAAACCTAAAATAGGTTCATGGAATTTTGAAGGTAGCATTTAATCTCTTAGGGATTTTTCTTGCATTAAACACAATGCTTGATAAACTACTTGAACACCATACTCTTTAATACTGTTTCAAGCCAAGAAAAGCCTAATTGCTAAGGATTGAATAAAATCCTTCTTCATTTTTGAGCTCCACATATACTCAGGTAGGTTTTACTTATGATTATTGATTACACAGTATATATGAATGTGGACACTGATTTTCTATTAGGAGTTTATTTAACCAACTTATGAGTCAATTTATAAATGACCAAGCATAATCAAATACAAAGCTTAACTATACAAATCATGATTGTCAATATAGCAAGACCAGTGATATAAGGACTTTCATCCTTCTTCATTTTAAGGAGGGATAACCTAGTTGATTCACTTTCCAAGGAATCACTAAAAAGGACAATATCCTACTGATATGAGTCCCTAATGAGTTCATCTCATTTGTTCTAAAAACTAAATGAAATTGATTGAATGATTTTGATATTGGATGAGGAGCAAACTGCAAACTATATCCTAGACTAGTGCTTATCCCTTGGGCAAAGAGTCAATAAAAACATGAATTAGCAAAGATAAACCAATGGAGACACTGTACAGTGCCTTACAAACTACATGTAGTTGAGATAGAGTGCCTTACAAACTATCCTCTCATATGCATACTTCTGCATCAAATCCTTATCATAATGCTTTTCTCTCTAAAATTATCTATGAAACTTAGTCCTCTCCTTGAAAGGAACTCATAAATAATTAGACACACTACCTTATAGAAGGTGTATTTCAAATGCCTTACAAGTGAAACACAATAGAGCACAAATAGAATACAAAGAGACAAGATAATATGAAAGAGGGAAAACTACATTGTAGTCCGTTAATGAATTATGCTTCAACACATCCAGACCTTAAGCTTTCAAGAATTTACAAAATACATAGAAGTCTATTTTGTGATAGAAATTCATCAAACCAATAGGGACCTGCTCTGAACATCTGCAGGGAAAAAACCTAACAGAATAGAGGAAAGGAACCCTCAAAATAGAGAGAAAAGGGAAATAAATATGAGAGAAGAAACCCTAGGAATCATGTCTAAAAAACACCTGTCCTCTTCTTTAAATCTAATTTGCACTTATCTCTCTCTCTTCAAAAATATCTAAACTCACTTTAACTTTTCAAAATCTCTCTTTGCTTTGTCAGTGATCACATAATCTGATTTTCTTTGCCCCTTCAAAGTCTTTATAAAATTTGATTGATTTCATTAATGTCTGACTCCACTTGTATGTTCAAAATCTGAACTTAACCTCTACAAATCCCCTTTACTCTGCTATTGAAAAGATTATCAAATCTGAATATTTTCTGAGAAAATATGATTTCAAAATTTGACTATAAATCCTCCCAGAATGCTTCCATAAATCTAATTTTTGCAATAAAATACATTTTTATTTTATCTCATTCTTCTGCAAATCTGATTTTATCCTTTGTAAAATGTATGATCTTATCCTTTGCACAAATTTGACCTTTAAAATCTAATCTTCATTCCTTTTGCAAAATCTTATTTTCTCTGTTTTCAAAAACCTCCGAGAATACATTTTTCAAGACTTGCAAATAAAAGTATTTCTGCAAACTATTCATTTCAACCTTTCAACTTTGCATAGTATTTAAATCACTTTGAAAATCTTTATTTTCTGCATTTTTTGCCCAGAACTCACTAGAAATTGACATGTGTCATGCACTAGCTAGCTGCTCCCGACTATTTTTTAACTCACTTTTAACTCTAGGTTCACTTTTACTCTTTGTCTCCAAGTCTCCTTATATCTTCACTAACCATGGTTTAATTTGGAGACTTGGAGACTAGCTTTGGTCTCCTTGTCTCTGAATATCTGGTGGTTTACCTTTGACATCATGTGACCTCACGACCACACAGTATCCTAATCTCCTGATGAACCATCACTAACCACTTGCGTCATGAGACGCGACTAACCACTAGCAGTTATCTTGGCGATTAGTCTCTTAGTCTCTAGATTTTTGCAGTTATCTCCAATCCTTCTCCCGATGTCACGATCGAATGCCATGTGTCATCTGCGCCATGTGTCCACCATGTCACCACTTTTCTGCAAAATATGGTCATCTTTTGGTTTTCATTATCACAAAAATCAAGGCACTGCACCTGCACGTGTGGATAGCCTCCAGCTCTTCTTCTTGTTTCATATGTTTGTCACTTATCTTTTAAATACCTCAGAACTCCATTTCGGGCTAAGTGTGGGACTAAATCCCCCAATGCTATTAAAGAATTTTAGCATTTTACTTCAAAATTTGGGAGGTGGGGGCCCACTTGGGCACACATATTTTTAGCTAAGGGGGCACCAAGAGCCTCTCGGCTTCTTTCTGATTTCATAATGCAAGCGCTTTACTATATAAACGCTAAGAAAAATGCAAACCCAGTCAATGTGGGATAATGTGTTTTGTGACTTTTATGGGCAGCTTAGACAGTGATGCACATAGTCAACTGTATCTTGCCAACTAGGATGAATTTGGAAAATCTCTCTGGTGAGAATCTAGAGAATTAGATTTGCGACAACATATCCAAAATTGAGCAAGATCCAACGGTGGAATTGGAAGTTATGCCCCCCGCAATATGACTTTTTGTTTTTCTTTCTACAAATTCATGTTTATAATGAAAGTTAATAAAAAGTTTTAACCATTTAAAATGTCCTCCATTCTCCTCCAAAGGGTTGGACACCCCTTTCTATGGATTCACATTTTGCAACTTTAACTGAAAACTTTAAAAAATCTCTCCTCCTTAGTTGGGCGCAGCATGTTGACTGGGTTGTGAAGCTACTTTTAAACCTACCAATTACATTTTCTTTGAAAGTTTTAAATTTTTGAATGAGCACACTACATCGATACTCCCATTTCATACACATGCATTGTAAATTCTGGCACGAGTCTTTAACTGCGGATAAACACTTGCAACATATCATGAGCTTGAATGTTCTAAGAACTCTTCAATGAATCCATTTATGCAAATAATGAGATAACATTCATTGCAGCATCCTATAATCATAGAGCCCATCACTTCCTTCATGCGTGTCCAAATTCATCCCCAAGATTAGATTTTAGAATGTTGACCATTAAAACTTAGTTTTCAAACACTTTTGCACAATGCTTAAAACGCAAACTGCTTCAGGAATCACCCTTAAAAATTGATTGAATCATATCAAGGGACCTTGAGGGTTAGCATAATGATTTATTCATCAACCATGAATACATACATAAGAGGGCTTCTCATGATTCAAACCCATATGCAAGTTACAACTGATCAAACTTGCCCATTCTAAAAAACTAATTTTGTCCGCACAACCAATCTGCATAAATCACCTTCAATACTGACTTTGAAAAATTAACATCTGAAAACCCAAGATCCAAAATATTGCATAATGATTCACTCTCACATAATAAAAATGAATCCATAATTAGCTTTCTCATAAAATCAAAAGGTAGATTATCATTAAAGACCAAAGTCAGCTTGCTAAAAACATTCTGGATCTGAAACAGTGCAACAAACAAAAATTTTACTTGGAAACATCTTAGGAAAGTGACCAAATAGATTGGTCAAGGTCCAAAAATCTTCAGGGAAGTACACTTCCAAGTTTGCAATGCACTTTAAAACTCAATTATATAAATAATTCAACTGGATACAACTTGGAAGACCTCAAAGTAGGCTATTCGGAAATCTAGGTATGACAGAGAAATAAGACAGTTCTGCAGGACCAACTTTGGGGAAACTTAAAACCCATCAAATGGATTAAAAATGACTTAGGATTTGAAACATAAGCTCCTTTTCATACATGTAACACATTCCCAAATTCAGAGGCAAACTAGGCCTGGGACAACAAAATGACACTTAGCAAAAATGTAGATTTATGTAACCACCTCAAAATTGTTAGAGTATTATTTCATTTTACTCTAGTCGCTTAAGCGTCTCTTAGGTGCATTATTAATTAACTCTTAATTAATAATGTGCAACCTAGTATTTACCTTTTAGGGTTTCGTTCACCTTTATAAGGTCGAACTTTGTAATTGTCTTTCATTAATTCAG
>MU224123.1:1119412-1129534 GCA_018584345.1 Thuja plicata
ATAGGAAGAGGCATGTCCTTTCTTATAAATAATAATGAATAGACATGTCCCATGAAGGGACATGTCTCTCCTAGCCTCATTCCTAATATAAATGAAAGAGAGATTGTTGCATTTGAAAAACACATAAAAAATAGAGTGCTACTACATTTGCAGCTATCCTAAAAACTTAACACTGGTTTTAAACCTACCAATTAGATTTGCTTTGAAAGTTTTAAAGTTTCAAATGAGCACACTGCATCGATACTCCCATTTCATACACATGCATTGTAAATTATGGCACGAGTCTTGAACTGCGGATAAACACTTGCAACATATCATGAGCTTGAATGTTCTATAAACTCTTCAATGAATCCATTTATGCAAATAATGAGATAACATTCATTACATCATCCTATAAACATAGTGCCCATCACTGCCTTGATGCATGTCCAAATTCATCCCCAAGCTTTGATTTTAGAATATTGACCATTAAAACTCAGTTTTCAAACACTTCTGCACAATGCTTAAAACACATCAACTGCTTCCGGAATCACCCTTAAAAACTGATTGAATCATATCAAGGGACCTTGAGGCTTAGCATAATGATATATTCATAAACCATGAATACATATACAAGAGGGTTTCTCATGATTCAAACCCATATGCAAGTTACAACTGATCAAACTTGCCCATTCTAAAAAACTAATTCTATCTACATAGCCAATCTACATAAATCACCTTCAATACTGACTTTGAAAACTTAACATCTAAAACCCCCAAGATCTAGAATCTTGGATAATTATTCACTCTCACATAATGAAAATGAATCCATCATTAGCTTTCTCAGAAAATCAAAAGGTGGATTATCATTAAAGACCAAAGTCAACTTGCTAAAAACATTCTAGATCTGAAATAGTGCAACAAATAGAAATTTGATTTGGAAACATCTTAGGAAAGTGACCAAACGGATTTGTTAAGGTCCAAAAATCTTCAGGGAAGTACACTTCCAAGTTTTCAATGCACGGTAAAACTCAATTATGTAAAGAAATCAACTGGATACAACTTGGAAGACCTCAAAGTAGGCTATTCAAAAATCTGGGTATGACAGAGAAACAGGACAGTTCTGTAGGACCAACTTTGGGGAACTGAAAACGCATCAAATGGATTCAAAATGACTTAGGATTTGAAACATAAACTCTTTGTCATACATGTAACACATTCCCAAAGCAGTGACTTATGAAACCTAACAGGGTGCAAGATATTCAGAATCAAACTAGGCCTGGGACAGCAAAATGACACTTAGCAAAAATGCAGATTTATGTAACCACCTCAAAATGACTAATCCCTAAACATGCCAGAATTGAAATTTAGGAGCTAGAACCCATTGCATATGTCAAATGACAGGTACTAAACCCTCTTCCTAAGTGGTATATCATGAAAATCACCAGGCTACTTATTACAAGCACTCCACCTAAGCCTTCTCACAAAAGTTTTTCAAGGTACTCATTTTGCCTTATAGAAAATTTCAAAATGGTCACTCCAAATTTGTGCCAAATTTGAGAGTACCAACATAATCCATTTTTCAGTCCATTCAAAACATTATGTTCACAGTGTCATTTCAAATTCGATGGCTATGGCATTTTGGAAGAGGAATATGCGCATTGCATCAAATGTGATCAGGATGTCAACTATGTGCACAAACTCCATCTCAAAACTGTGTTGCTTACTGACAATAAACAACCAATTCATTGCTCTATCAACCACACAATAATTCAACATTTAATACCAGCCCTTAGCAACATCAAGTATGAATAATACATACAGAAAAATCCAAAGTTGTCTTCGTGCTACATGACATTGCCATCAAAGGATGCTTCACATTGAATCAGAGCAATGCAATTACACATGTCACTTTATTGCACACTGATGGAACAGGACACAAGGTAAACAACACAACTCCCCATAATGATAACAGATTGAAAAATTATTTAAATAGTATTATTTATTTTGATAAATAATCAATGACACCATTTTTTCCATATAATTGCAGGAAGTTGTGCAGCAATGAAAGTCTACAATATCTGCAATAAACACTTCATTAGACCAAATTGCATTGGCATTTAATGTTTTAGTACAAAATAGACTTGCAAACTAGCTTAAAAGCTTAGTCATATCTACTCTGCAGTTCTCATGACTATATACAAACCAAGACTTTAATATGTTATCTCTGACCAGACTTCTCTGTAATTCTATCTCTCACTCACTAGATTTTGACACAAGTGGACTGACTCTATCTGTTGCTTTAAATTAAAATTCAACTATGCTCTTAATGTTAATTATGACGTCCAACCCACATACATTAAGTTACATTTATATCATGCTAAATAGCATATTACTCTTTGAAAATAGGTATGTTAGTCCTGCCTGCAAGAAACTTTCCTGCAGTCTGTAGTTTGTCATTTAGCATATTAGCTACGGTGGAAGAATTCCATCATTTTAGTTTATTTCTACTTTTTAGTTTGCAATGTTTTAAACTTTCATGGGAGTGAGATCTTTATATCTCTATTTTTTTATGTTCTCAATTCATTGTATTGAGCGTTGTTTGTAGCTACTATATTTTTGGCTTTCATTATAAAGTTTTCGTGATGCTCTGTTTTCTATTAAATTTAGAATGATTAAATTTTTTTGGATGGGAAAAGTGGGTCTACTTGCTGTTGTATGAGTGTTTTGATTTATTTTGTTTTGCTGTGTGAATCTGTCATCATTATTATCTAGGTTTTCTCTTCAAAATCTCTAGGCACTTTCCTCATTTTAGAGGAAGGGTACTAGTAGTCGCTATGTCTATCTTTGTATTCACAAATTCTAAATGGTGCATCAGATTTCAATTGTCTTTTATGTTATTTTTTATGCAACTTAACTGCTTATAGCTATTATTCTAGTTTCTAGTTTTTATGATACTTTACAAAGAAAAAAGTTTCAAATATTGAATGCAAAAAAGTTGCAATGTTAATGTCCATTGGCTTAAATATAAATATAGTTGTTACGTAGAAGACAATGCTTTAACTACAAGCTTCTACTAAATCTTTGAAACGACAGGAACTAGACGATATGCGTCCTTGTTTAATAAAATGTTTTAGGCATTTATTAAATTATAACATGCATTTAATATTTGTAGCAATGATAATGAAAATCCTAATTAGGGCTCATGTGGTTTAATCTTGGCCCTTGATTTCAAATCAATCTGGGTCATTAATTATAATTGAGCCCCTATCTAAAATTTTGCTCACATCATTTGTAAGGGATCTGTTGGAGTTGTTGGAGTTTTTGTAAGATCCTCAAGAAGAAAGGATTATATTCTTAAGAAGTTGTAAGCTTGTAAGCTCTAGTTTGAGTATTTGAAAGACAACTTGGCTAATATTTATAGAAAGTGGTGGAATATTTATTTTCAATAGAATTACAAAGATTCAACATTTTCTCTTGAATTTTTTAAGTTGTTCTTGTGTTATTATTGAGTTATTTTTGGAGAGAGTGTAGTGATCTCATATTGTAAGAAGTGGTAGTGATATTTTTCAAAGAAGTTGTAAGGATTTTATCCTCAAGCATTTTGGAAGCATTTTTATTCTCTCTTTGTCTCCATCTTGTTTTTTCTTTGGTTATAAGTTGGTAAGGGTCATGTGATCCTTCATCAATGGTATCAGAGCTAGAGATCTTGAGTGTGTAGACAAATCACCGGATGTGAGGCAATCTACTCCAGAACCTTGGGTTGGGTGAAATTTTATGAGAGCATATTAGTTTTCCTCCAATAGAGATTGAAGTTGGGTAGAAGGTGCACATAGTTCCTCCACTAAGAGAGAGTGGGTAGAGGAAGTGAGAGGTGTGTCTACTATAAATATTTGTTTCCCGTAGAGGATAGATGTATGAGAGTTTTTTTTCATATGTATTTTGAAGCTTGCAAGAAGGTCTATTAGAGGATTGTTGAGAAGAGATTCTTGAGTTTGTAAATAGATCATCAAATGTGGGGCATTTTACAACAAAATTTGAAATAATTGATAAGGGGATTTGTGTTAAGGCTTTGTGAGGCGTTGAATATAGAAAAGAGGAAGAATAAAATGACATTTTTTCATTGAATGGATTCTTAGGATTCCTAGACTTGAGAAAATCAGAGAGAGACAACAACAAGAAATAAGAGGTAGAATGATAGAGTTGACGAAACAAGTGAAAGAAATAAAAGTAGATTTGCAAAGGATAAAAGTCCTCCATCAGAAAAGAGATGATGGTAATCATTTTTATATTTCTAATAATCTTTTGAATGCAAGAAGGAAAGAAGGTTCAATGGAGTGTCATGCATGTGACACAAAAGAAGAGGAAGAGGATGAATATTAAAAGATTAATAAACCTGAAGTTGAGAAATGCTTATTTAAAGGCATATAGAATGATATGAAGTGATTATGGAAAAGGAGAGTCTTTGTGAAGGCTTAAAAATCT
The DNA here is from genome assembly GCA_018584345.1 of Thuja plicata. Classification (NCBI taxonomy): domain Eukaryota; kingdom Viridiplantae; phylum Streptophyta; class Pinopsida; order Cupressales; family Cupressaceae; genus Thuja; species Thuja plicata. The sequence goes on from MU224123.1 coordinate 1,123,877, forward strand.
TGATAGAAAAAGAGGAAAGTGAAGATAGAGTTGCACTGGTGGATGAAACTAAGGTAAAATTTGATTTTACTGAACATTGTTATAAAGATGGATGTGAGCATAATGAGGTTGAAGTAAAAGATATTCTTTTGGAGGATATAAACAAAGTGAAGAAAATGATTTGTTAATGAAAATCGTAGTAGTAGAGACAAAGTGGAATGCCTTTGTTATAGGTCAAAGAAGTGAATTAGTTACATGTCTTATTGAAGGCATGAAAGAAGTGAATAAATTTGAAGGTGTGGTAGAGGTTGATCGAGGACCTAGTGAGGATGACCCCATCCTTGGAAAAGAGACTACTTTGAGTGAAGAGAATGAGAAAGAAGATGATTTAGTCGAGGAAGTCGCAACTATGGTGAGAGGTTGTGAAGAAGACGTTGTAGCAAAAAAGGTAAATTTTAATGAATCACATGATGTGGAATTTGGGATGGATTTATATATTGAAGTGAAAGAGAATGATGATGATTTGCATGTTATATTAGAGAATTTTTCTAGTGATGTATGGTATGTAAAGAAAGATTTGTACGACATTGTAGAGTTTATTGTAGGTGCATTTTGGTGGAGGTGGTCAGAAAATGGTGGGTTGAATCCTATAAGATTGGAAGAGAATGAGAGTTATACTTGTAGAAGTGGCTAGTTTATCGTTAAATTGATTTCATATATAGCAAAATGAGTGCAGAGCAACATTGGCAATGGAGGATACTTATTCCAGCTAGGTGTTGGAAGAGGAGGAAAAAAATATCAGAGGTACCCATTTCAGTGTGGAGTTTTTTGAGGATTGTTTGCAATCTGAAAGGGTGGTACTACCACTCAAATCTATTTTGTGAATCCTTATTCACAAAAAATTTCCTACCGCAAGCATTTAGGGTGTAAGAGCAATCCTGCATCATCCAAAAAAATGAGAGAGAGAGAGAGAGAGAGAGAGAGAGAGAGAGAGAGTAATTTTTTTTTAAAGAATAAAAAAAAAGAGGAAAAAATAGAAGAATAAAAAGAATAAAGAAAAGAAAAAATAAAGGAGAGGAAAAAATGATAAAATAAAATAAAATAAAGTAAAATAATCAAGAAGTTACTTTTTGTAACTTTTCATTTATCAAGGTGCATAGGTGCATTTTGGAAATTTGTGAAAAGTTCTTTATTTAATAAAATACTTTAGGCATTTATTAAATTACATCATGCATTTAATATTTGTAGTTATGGTTATGGAAACTCTAATTAGGACTTATGTGGTTTAATCTTGGCCCTTGCTTTCAAATCAATCTTGGTCATTCATTGTAATTGAGCCCATATATAAATGTTTGCTCACATCATTTGTAAGGGAGTTGTTGGAGTTTTTGTAAGATCCTCAAGAAGAAAGGATTATATCCCTAAGAAGTTGTAATCTTGTAAGCTCTAGTTTGAGTATTTGAAAGCCAACGTTGAGAATATTTGTAGAAGCGGTGGAATATTTATTTCCAATAAAATTACAAAGATTCAACATTTTGTCTTGCATTTCTTAAGTTGTTTGTGTTATTGTTGAGTTATTTTTGGAGAGAGTGTTGTGATCTCATATTGAAAGAAATGGTAGTGATCTTTTGCAAAGAAATTGTAAGGATTTTATCCTCAAGTATTTTAGAAGCATTTTTATTCTCTTTGTGTGTCTATCTTGTTTTATCTTTGGTTATAAGTTGGTAAGGGTGGTGTGAAACTTCATCACAAAAGGATTGGTTTTTTGAATTGTTTGTATCACAAGGTGTCTATGTACATTTTCGTGCCCCTATCATTCGGTCTGATATTTTTAGTGTGTCAAAAGCAGAGGCAATTTATTAAAGTTTTTGTGTGTACATTGTCAAATGTCTCAAACTAACCTTCTATATGAGTTATATTTCATGATCAAATGATTGTAAAGAGAATAGGATGGATTTCTATGATTCTCCACATAATAGTTTGCTCATGTCTTCATTTGTTAGGCCTCAGGATTCGGTTCGATATTTTTAACATGTCCAAAACATATAGAGTTTTTTTTATTATACAATTGAATATGTTTGGAAGGTCGTCTTTGGATATTGATATTTTACAACACGTGGAGAATTGGGTTAGTTCCTCTTGCACACCTCTTTATTGACTTAAATGGACAATCATATCCATTTTTAAGATATTATGGCAATGTTTAATAATTTTATGAGATGTGATCAGAAGGGCCTTTCAATTGTTCAGAATAGGTGCAATTTTCAAAAGTAACTTTGACACTGAATAAATTTGATCCTATATTGACTTAAATGGACAATCATATCCATTTTTAAGATATTATGACAGTGTTTGATATTTTTTTTTATAAAATGTGATCGAAAGGGTCTTTCAGTTGTTCAAAATAGGTGCAATTTTCAAAAGTAATTAAATGGCCAACTTTGACACAATAAATTTAATCCTATTGATTTTCATAAGTTTATCCTTGCTATACTTACTATTGCCATATGAGTAAACATCCATGTTCAATGGCATAGCCTCAGCACTGCATTTGACATATTTTCGAGATTCAAACTTTAAAAGATTTCGTAAGTAAGTTTTTAAGGTTGCTTTTGTCATGTTTGAAATTTAAATTCTTGTAGATTGGAATTGTTCAAACTGAATTATTTGTTGATATTGATTCTCTTATCATATGACAATTTACTTGTGCGGTCTTATGGTCTGATAGGGAGGTTTAATTAATTAATTTAGCTTTGGATCCACGAAGCAAATGCCAAAAGTTAGAAACAAAGTGCTGCCAACTTCATTTTTTTGAATCCAAGATGTACTTATTTGTGGTGTCGGAGTATCTCATGGATAGGCTCTCCTTTTTTTCTTGCAGGTATTGATGATGACATTATTTGAAGAATGGGAGTGAGAGTGATTTTTTTTTAAGAAAATGGATAAAATAGCAGCGCAGCTGCAAGGCAGTGTGAGGTATGAGTTCTGGTTTGTAATTTTAAAAAAAATGCAATTTTCAAATGAATACCACGAATACCTCTGTACAAAGGGAATTTCCAGTTTGTCCGCTTGAATGAAACACTGGATCAGACACTAAAAGAAAGAGTGATACGGGATGGTACAAATTGACTCAGAAGCCATTAGAAGAAGAGTGATGAAGCGAGAGCCTATGTCTCAAAATGAGTACCAAAACCTATTAGATTGGGTACATTATAATCCGTAACTTCAGTTACCGAAAGAGAAGCAAGAGAATTCTCAACAATATTGAAACACAGTAGAAATGGAGTACTATGGCACAAACGGATATCGGAATGACTTGACAAAAATTTGAAGGATTCTTTGAAACCCTTGGTTAGGCATTAGAGGCATTTTTTTAGTTACACCGGAAATTCTGAGAGAATTAAGGAGAAGTCAGAGTCGAGAATAGAAATATGAAATATATTCGTGTTGTTTGTGGAGTTGGAAGTAATATAGACAGCGAAGGTGGAAAACTATGGCCTCATCGAATGGCTCGCCAAGTATTTGACAAAATGTCCAAAGAAATGCGATCTCATGAAAGGCGTCATTACAGAATATGCACGAAATAGATTTGTTGAAAAGGTTTTTAGAACCGTTCGAACTAATGCAGTTGGCTGGTGTAAAACCAAAACCCACAACCACTGCACACATCCTCCCTACCCATGCCAAAATGGAAGCTTTGGAACAGTGTGTGGGTGTCCAGCAAAGCTTAATGAATTGATTTTTGTCAGATGATGTAATTGCAAGTGCGCTGGTAGACATACGCAAGGCATGAAGCCTTTTTGACAGAATCCCTCAAAGAAAAACGTCCCATGGAACGTGTGATTAGAGGAAATGCATAAATTTCATTTGTTGAACAGGTTTTAGTACCCTTCGAGTAACTGCAACTTGCAGTATTTATACACAAAATCGATTTGTTAAAAAGGCTTGAGAAACTTTCAAACATATGCAGACGGTGGAAGCATTTACAGGAATGTGAACTGCTTGACAAAATTCCTCCAAGAAATTCAGCCTCATGGATTGCATAATTACAATATATGTGTTAGGAAAGCTTCTTGTGGAACCACTTTCCAAATGTCAACTTACAGGAGAAATAATATAAAGTTCAAACTACTGAGATGCATAGGAAAGCAAAGAACAAAGAAAAACACAATAATGCACAAAAGATAAACACATGAGACCAGATTTAACATGGGAAACCCTTTCAGGTAAAAACCCACCACACAAGAACCCGACCAACTCTTTGTATTGCAGTAATCAATATTACATACAATGAACAACGGATTCTTGCACAGGCTCACAGGCCCAGATTGCCGTTACAATCAACCTGACACTTCACCATACAGCCCTCCATTTCTAACGAATCCCACAGACATTTATACACTCTGTGATTCGTTATAGAATTCGGTAGAACAACTGCCGCTCCATGAAACGGTTACTAGCAGCCTTGGCACTCCTCCAGTCGACGGTCCCTCCACCATCGGGTCACTTCCTTCGGCACTTTTGCCTCCGTCGGGTGATTACCTCCGGGTGACCTTTTACCTCCGGTTGATTACCTCTGGGTGACTACCTCCAGGTGATTACCTCCGGGTGACCTTTTACCTCCGGGTGATTACCTCCGGGTGATCTTTGACCTCCGGGTGACCTTTTACCTCCAGGTGACCTTTTACCTCCGGTGATTACCTCCAAGTGACCTTTTACCTCGAGACCTTTTACCTCCAGGTGACCTTTTACCTCCAGCCTTCGCCACACTCCAGCCGTACGGCATCACTCCACCGTACCTCCAACCTTCACCATACGGGAACTCCTCTTTTCATTCTCTTCACTGTACGGTGAGACTCCAACACCGTACAGTTCTTCCCTTTACCGCACGGTCAGACTCCAACACCGTACGGTGTTCCCCGTACTGCAAACCTTGAACACTGTACGGTGTTCCCCATACTTCATTACTCAACAATCTCCCACTTGATGAAGTACGGAGTTACTCAACATGGCTAACATGAAAGCAGAATCCACACCTTTACCGAGGACCCCGTTGAGCCCTCAGGATGTCAACATCTTCAGTCACATGAAGATAAACATCTCCAATCAGTACTTCAGCAAATGTGAAAAGATCCTTTTGTCATGTCAGGATCTCACCTTCCACCATCTGCAATACTGATGAAGACCATTTTCTACGTCACTGCCAACAACTCCCACTGAAGTGTGGTGACGAGTTACATATGGCACGTACATCACTACCAACAACTCCTACTGTACTGTAGTTTCGAGTCGCACATGGCATCGTGACCATCTTCCACATGAAGATTGAATTATTCCAACCAGTCATCATCAGATGACCGATTAGCCAAAGCAGCACCGCTGGCATCTTTATCGTCACTATCAGAAGACTCAGAATCAGAAGAACTCTCCACTTTCTTCTTTTCCTTCTTCTCTTTGCAATCCTTTCGGACATGACCAGTCTGCCCGCAATTCCAGCACTTCGCTTTGCATTTCTTCTTGCCGTTGTCCTTCGATTGGTCTTGAACAGCAAAAGCCTCCTTAGCCACCTCAGAAGATCTCCTCCGCATCTCCTCCGACAAAAGTGCGGAAACTACTTCATCCATTTTAAACTGAGTAGTCGTACTTCCAATGGCCATCACAAGATGGTCCCACGAATCA
>MU224123.1:1139033-1169486 GCA_018584345.1 Thuja plicata
CCTTGGAGTTTTCTCATGTTCTTCATGAGTATTTACTTTTCAAGAGAGGGTTGAGTGTTTGATATCCTGTATCAAGTATTCAATTCCTATATGTTATGTAGTGGTACAAAACTGACATCAACAAGATTCAACAATTACAAAACAGACCGAAGGAAAGAATGAAAGTGAGAACGGTTTCCAGCCAAATAAACTCCCAACAACTGTAACCGAAGACGTCTCATGATGCTAGCAAGGACCATCCTCAATGCCCAGACAAATCACAATAATGAAGTGAGAAACATAAATAGCTCTATGCCAATAACATGAGCTACACAATGCCATCAGGAAATTTGAACTCAAATCACATATGCAAATAATCATAGGTATGAATAATTTATCTCGCAACTACCAGAACTTCAACACTCCCTCTTAGCAAGAGAGAGATTATTCATGTCTTGCCATCTCTTAAAATGACAAACATGAGAAGCTGCAACAAAAGTCAGTGACAAATCCTCATCACAAATTTTCTTAATATAAAATTGTTATCTTAGCATAACAATATTCACCATAGCTACTGCTAGAGGGTAAAATAAAGAAACAAGTAAAGTCATGGAGTCACACACATGACTTCCACCATGGCTACTCACAGAGGGTGGATCCACCATAGCTGCTCCCAAAGGGTGGAACAAGGGCTTTCACCTCAAACTTCTCCCAGAGAAGAATGCATTACCACCTTGCATACTCGCAGAGGATGGTACAAGGGATTTCACCTCGAACTTCTCTCATAGAGAAGAACTCATTATCAAGGGATTGCACCTCGAATTTCTCTCACAGAGAACTCATTAACAAGGTATAGCACCTCAAACTTCTCTCGCAAAGAAGAACTCATTAACAAGGGATTGCACCTCGAACTTCTCCCTCACGGAGAAGAACTCATTAACAAGGGATTGCACCTCGAACTTCTCTCGTAGAGAAGAGCTCATTAACAAGGATTGCACCTCGAACTTCTCCCTCACGGAGAAGAACTCATTAACAAGTCTTCATGATGATAAGGCTCTCTCTGAGACAAATATCAACCTTCTGGCTTCTCAAATCAGACTCCCTCTAAATCTGATATCAACCTTCTGACCTCCTCATCCAAGGTTGCTTGTGATGAATAGACAGACTCCCTTTAAATGGAGACTCCCTCTCAGTCGGGGCAGCATACTGCATTGATTATCATAACAGAATGGATCTGAATACTGAGACTCCCTCTCAGTCAAGACTCCCTCTCAATAGGGACAACATACTCAAGCTTTGATAATCACAATACCAAGAAATTGACCCCAATATTGTCCAACAATGAGCTTTAGCAGTCATACTGCTACACGAGCTTGCTGATCCTCTACAAAAGGTCTTGGCACTCTTCCTCTGCCACACAAGCTTCCTCTGAATCTCCTATCCTCCTCTTAGAATAAACTGATCACAAGATAATCTGAATAGGTACTTCTTCAAGAGCCACCAACTTAGCTCAGGCTGCAATCTCTCATCATCGTGTGCTCCTCGATTCATCCTGGAAGCATTTTAGAGGGATTAGTAATAGAATCAAACAGACTAATGCTAGACGCATACATGATTCACTACTCTCAATGTTATTGCATGAAGTAAATATATAAAATTCATGAACTCATTATCAAAGATACAATCATAAAATACTTATCTCTTCATAGTTTAATCTTCCTCACAATACACTAATAGATCTTTCACCATCACACAGTTATAGTGCAGGCAGAGAATGCAAATTCGAACCCCAGCATAGAAGATTACATGAGAAGCCTCAATAGATGAGATTGAAACACCCACAGCGAATCATCGAACAACATATCCATTAGACATCATGATCCTTCTAGAATCGAAATGTCCTATTCTGGTTCGGATCGTTTCCTTAGACCTGCTCTGATACCATGTTAATGTTTTGAACCAGAATACAAGAACACAATATGCAGAAAAGCAATAACAGAAGACACAAAATTTATCCTAGGAAACCCTCCTACTTGAGGGAAAAACCCAGCCACACCCGACAAATGTATCCTTTATTGACTGATCAAAACTATTACAGAAATCCTTGCTTATGATTGAGAATTTTATTCATTCAATCAAGAACCTTGATTCTTTCTCCTGATAGATCACTCGGAATATAATAATGGAATTCACAATGAACCACGAAAGACTCACAGATACAATACATTCAAGAAATACTTTACTGAAAGAGGATGTCGATCATACACAGATTGCACATACAATTGTAATCTCGCAGACCCAATACCAACAATCACATCACAATACAATGACACTACAACAATAAGAGTTTGATCAAATATATTGAAGAAGACTTGAATACGGGAATCACACAGTGATCAAAATCTAAAACTCACAATATACACATACCGCAGACCCAATCACACGCCATTCTCACACCAGTGCTCAACGGTAATCATCCTTTTTATATTCTTCATTGAATCGACACTTCAATGCAACCAAGGTGTCGCACATGGAAGACAAAGAGCCCCCCGTTACACAACTCTGACGATGAATGAAGAAGCGACCATACAACTCGACACGAGCTCCACGATAAGGAACGGGTTAGAAAATGATGCCATGTCATTGTAGATTAAACAGTTACAAAACAGACCGAAGGAAAGAATGAAAGTGAGAACGGTTTCCAGCCAAATAAACTCCCAACAACTGTAACCAAAGACGTCTCACGATGCCAGCAAGGACCATCCTCGATGCCCAGACAATCACAATAATGAAGTGAGAAACATAAACAGCTCGATGCCAATAACATGAGCTACATGATGCCATCAGGAAATTTGAACTCAAATCACAAATGCAAATAATCATAGGTATGAATAATTTATCTTGCAGCTACCAGAACTTCAACACCAAGGAGCTCAATTCTCGAACACAATTACGATGATTTCATCAACGAGCTTGTTAACTAAGCGAGACATTATTGCAACATGTTAATCAAGTAATTTTATATGGTTGATGTGAGGAAGAGTGTGTTGTGCATAATATTTTTCATCATGAGAAACATTTCACGGGAAGAAGGAAAAGGTGCAGATAAGACAAATTTCAGAGAGGCTTCTGACACCGTCATAGGTTGAAAGTGCAAATATTAATGATAAATTACAGAGAGATAAGGTAATTGCAGACTGAGCATAAGAGGGAAGATGCAGATGTTTGTAATAAATTGCAAATCAGTAAAGATGAAGAATTCAGAAGATAAGATCAGATTTCCAGTGGAATAAAGATGAGATTTTGCAGAGCAGGTCAGGAAGGAGAACATAGTTGTCAATTGCACAGGAAAGGAATATTGTAAACCAGATTTTAATAAAGTGGAAGAGGCCAAGTGTCAATAGAGAAGAAAATTTAGGGTTTTTTTCTTTTTCTTTTCTGTTTGGAATTCCATTCCATTCAAGTATATTATATCCTAGATGATGAATGCAAGGCATTCATATTTTCTAAGAAATAACTTCCTGAAAATCTAATTTTCTGATTTTGGTTTGCAGTAAGAATAAGTCACTCCTGAAATAAAATTTCTGAGTAATGTCTCTATATTCAAGTTGTTCAATATAAAGCATTGTTGTGCAATTTTCTTGTAGTTGTCTCCATGATTTTATGTGTTTCTTTTAAGCAGAAAGATAAATGATTCATTTGCTTATAATTTCAGGAATGCAAGATTCACTTATTACTTACATTCAAGGAATGAATAAAAAATATTTTAGGTGAAGAATGGGAAACATATCATTGCTTGTGGATTTTAAAGTAGAACTACAAAAATGTTAGTTGTCAGTATGTCTTTGTTAGGCATTGACACATGAATGCCTCTTGAATATGAATTTGTGATGTTATGATGATGCCATTACTATGTTCAATATTTGAGTCTATAGCCCAGATTAGGCACTGGTTTGAGAAGTTTGTTCTGAAAGTCCAACTAGACATGGGGGATGAAATCAAAAACCAGTTATTGAGTTTTATTTCAGTTTTAGCTTCAGGATTAGATTTAGTTTGTTCTCGGAGTCTTCAAAGTTTTCCAATTTAAGGATATAGCCAAATTGTTATAGACCACACATATGCTTGATTTCATATATTGAGAACATATCTGTTGTAAGACCCAACAAAAAAGGAATTAGGATCAAGAGGGTATTATTTTTGGGTTCACCTGCCCTAGTTTCACAGAGCCTAAAGTGGAGAGGGTTGTAGTTAGTTCCTTATCCCCAATTACACCCTGTTATGTTGGCCACTGACCCAATACTTCTAGGACTGAAAAATTGGCTATTTTCATAGAAGTCATTGGTCAATCAGTTGGAAACGCCAACAAAATGGCGACTCTACTAGAGAGAGTGCAAGTATCCGTGGGAAGAGTCTGAAATTTGATGAATTTGAGCATATGGTTTAGATGTTGAAGAATATCACGAGTTGGAATGTTTGTATTGCGGCATGTTCAAAGAAACTATAAGACACTGTTGATTGGAAGATACCCAAAAGATTTTCATGAAAAGGTTCAGTCCTCTTTAAAGAGAGGTGGCTACTCTGTGTGCAAAAGGCTGATGAAAGTGTGAAGTTATCTCAAATTTAGCAGATTTTTATCAAATAAAGCACTACAACAGCTGCAACATTGTTTCAAGTACTCTACACATTATTGTCTTCAAGAAGGAAATCTTTGTCATAGAAATGAAAATGTTCCCTATTGAGTGAGTTTTGCACTAATACAAAGGGAGAGTTATAGAAACAAGTCTGCATACTCTTATGTTGCAAATTACAATTATTGTATTGAATAAGTATGCTTGTTTTGGGGTAGCCACTTGAGTAAACTTTCAATCTGTAGAGATTATTATTTTGTTGCAAGTTTGAAGTCTCATATTGTGACAAAAGGCTACAAGTTGAGAATGAAACATTGCATCATATTGCAAGGGGTTGTAAAAATAGTTTAAAACACATTCCATATCGTACCCTCCTATGATTCCAACTGCCACCATGCTAAATTATTAGTCCCAGCCATACAATAGAGATTTCAAACTTGAGAGATACAGAGCTATTAATTTCAGTGGCATTTTAGGTTACCAAATTGCTATTCCATCTGAGATCAGGTATCATCTACCAATATACAATGGTTTGAGCAATGAATCAGCTAAAAAACACTTGTAGAGATTTATAAACTTAATGGATGATTATGAGGTTGACCACAAGGATGTGGTCATGAGGTTATTCACCCAATCCTTGAATGATGAGGCTAGAGAGTGGTTTCTAAATCTTTTACCACAGTCAATTAATTCATGGCAAGATTTTCTGTCAACTTTCGATGAGCAGTTCGGTGAAAGAATTTTAGAGTTTGCAGTAATCAATGATTTCATGAACATTCAGATTGAAAAGGATGAATTGGTTCTGGCCTTCAACCTCATATTTGTAAAGACACTAAATACAATCCCTAAAAACATTAGACCTCAAGATGCATTGGCTGTAGTTGTTTATTTGGGTGCTTTTGGGAAAAGAATGAGTTATAGATTAAGAGATAGAAACCCAACAAATTTACATCAAGATTTTGAAGTTGCCAAGGATATTGAAAGGGTTTCAAAATATGGGATGATGCCAATTATAATGTCTGAAAATATGAGTTGTCATAAAACATCACATACAGTTGAACAATGTGTTGGTGCTCTCAATTTTCAAAGGAATTTGAGGTGCACATGTAAAATTTTTGTTAAGGCATCAAAGTGCACCCTTAAAAACTTGTTTGAAGAGGCCCAGTTTGAGGGCACATAGGTTTGATCCCTAATGACTTTTATGCAGATTGGCCTTGGAAACGTGTTCTTCCATTTTCATTCAACATATTTGATAATCTACAACCTCTCATAGTGAGATTGGATCAGTATTTCAAGTACCCATTTTGAGTGGGTCACAAATGTCTGCACTTTGCACATTTTCAGTTTTAATCCAGATGCCCACTTTGGATGCATATATCTCGGGCCCTATTGAGTTTCCTGCCAGAATGATTGTTCTCAGATGTTGTCAATATAACTTCAAGTCACCGTGTCAATTTTCAAGCCCTGGTGAATCCGTTTGCTAGGTTTCCTAGGCCCAATCCAAGTGCAATTTTTACTGATTTCCAGTCTGCACCATTATCAATCTTCAAGAGGGCTTAGTTTTCATCTTAATATCTTGATGTCTTCTTACAATCATGATGAACAGGTTGGTTTTCAGATTATCTGTATGAAAAAGTTCTCCCATGCTCAGTTACAAAGTCTCTAGATATGAATAACTATTTTTTGCGAAGCCAAATCCAAACAGGATTTATTCAAATTTCAGAATGCACAATGGCAGATTTCTCTGAGAAGCTTACTTTGCATATTAATATTTCCGTGCCAGATGACTTTCATGATGAATAAGTTGGTTCTTTATATTGTCTGCATCTAAATGTACTACTTGGATCAGTTTCAGAGCCTCAGGATAAGATTTAGTATCTTTTCAAGGGCAAATCCAAAATCAGTTTACAGAGTTTTCACATATGCACTCTCAGAAAGCTTTAGCAGGGTCATTTTTTATCATCCATATCCTTCATACTGATTGGAATAGGAAAAAATCCTTTTGAACATGTACTCGTGTATTTGAATGTACTTGTATGTCCAGTGGCAGTTTCATAGAATGAGGCTAGGGTTAGGGCAAAACGTTTGCAGGATATGTAGAACATGAATTTGTTTGAAATGATTTCAATATTTCCAGGAAAATGCATATGGTAGACGCAATCTGTGAATACAGAACCATGTTTTATCAATATTCTCTTGCTATGTCGAAATGGAGATTTGCAGGGCGTCCATCACAACATACATTATAAGTGCTCTGGCAGATGTCAATGCAGAGCGTGGGAACAAAAGCAGGGCACGGTGAGCTTTTTGCTGAGTCTTTCAAAGAAACACAGTCTCCAGGGTTGCCATGATCCCAGGAGCCGTAGACAAATAAGTTTGATGAAAAATCTTATAAGCTCTCAAGCTAATGTAAATGACAGCGATAAAGCTGTTTTCTCACAACCATGGTCAATGTCTTCTTTTCCTCTGCGACTGTGAGAGTTGTGAAGTAGGGTATGGGATTCAATTTGAGCATGGAGTTAGCGGTTTTATCGAATGTTACAGTTGCAAATGTCGTAGCAGGTCTATTGCTAAATTCCACAATCTTTACCCACTGTTTCCTCCGCCTGTGTGTTCCGGTCACGCCACGATGGTAGACGGTACATCTGCACAATATAAACATGGCGAAAAGCTTTTGAAACCTTCAGATTGATATATTTAACAGGTGTCAGGCCGGATTCTACAGCCGCTGCCAGTGTTCTCCCTGCTAGATTTATTGAAAATGCTTAGAAACTTTGGGAAAATGCAATTGGCAAGTGTAATTCCAAATTCTTTAAACACCATTAGCATCGTTTTTTCTGTATGTGCGTGAGTAGAAAGGATTTCGAACAGTGCATAGGCCGTCATCAATGCAGGTGCAAAATGTGAACTATGTAACTGATGCCTCAGAGAGATGTCATTTCATGTGGCATATTATGAAATGGGGGCATCGTAAATGGCCTGGGGGCCGCTGTGATTAGCTGCACACTGATTGAACCTAGATCTACTATAGTCAACAGGATTAGGCATTCATCAAAGCACTAAGATATTTCCATAGCCGTATTATTTTATGGAATGAGATAGATTTGCTGAAAATACTTCAGAGACCTTCAAGCAAACAGGGCTGGCGGGTGTAGATCCATTTTCTACAACTCTTCTCAGCATCCTCTTACCTGCGTGTGATCTCAGAGAAAGCAAACATTGCCGGATTTGCACAGAAATGTTTTGGTTAAAGTTATAAAAGCTTTCAAGCAAATAAGGGCAATGAAGAAATTCTTCTCAGTAAGCTTTTTGGTAATAAATTTTTGCAGTTTTGTGGATAGGCTTTTTATCAAAAGCTTAAAATTCAAGTGGTTTTAAAGAAGAATTCATAATTGAAAGGCAAAAAGTGTTTACTAAGAGGGTAAAGCATTATTACGAATTTGTGATTTTTGCAATCAAGGATTGGCTTTGCTTTCACTTGCAGGAAATTTTTCAAAACTGGTGAAAGTGTTTTGTAAGAAATATAAAATGGGTAAGTTTTTATCTCACTGGTCATATTAGTAGCGGGATATTATTTTTGCCCACAGATAAAAGAAGAGTTGAAATAAACATCAAGGAATGACAAATGAAGCCCAAAGTGTAAATATAGTGAGTGATTATTCTGACAAAGGATTAAAATGCATCATGAAATTATTATGAGAACATGGAACTGTGCAGTTACATATGCATATGGACAAATGAGATTAGATGGATGCAGATATTTTCAGTTAGATGGAGAGGATGACTGTGCAAAACTGATTTGAAGAAGGGACATGTGTCAACAACAGAACGATTTGGAGTTTCTTTTTCTTCTCCTATATCTTCTTCTTTTCTCTCAGTGTTGAGGGTTCCAGATTTTCTAACTCCTGCAAAGTGCAAGCAGAATGATTGTAAAATTTTGTAAAGTGTCTTGACTTAGGATACAAGCAAATAGTCTTTAGTCTTTAGTTTGTAATGTCTTTTGTGTTTTGAGTTGAACTTAGTGATTAAGTCGATAGGCTTTGTGTGGGAGCTTTGCTTCTCGAAATGTCTTTTATTGTCTGATTTTTGTCAGCCTTCTGCCGTGGAATTCTGTGGAAATGTCTTTTGTTGTCGTGGAATTTTGTTTACCGAGAATGGAAACCACAGGGCCTGTTAATTTGGCAGTTTCCTTAGTTTATTTCCATTATCCTTGATTTTTCTTGATAACCTAGACTTTTTTTTGGTACCTTCTATCATTGTTTTTGTGCCTCAGAAAAAATATATAATTCAAACTCAAACACTTCTCATTGCAAACAAAGATGGCAGAAGAAATCGAACGCAACAAAATCTTTTAGGTATGGTATTGTGATTTTTTGTTTTCAATTTAATCTTATGAGTAAACCTCTTTTTATGTTCAATCACGAGTCTTGACGTCAAGGTTTTGTTTCAATCTGTTTTGTTTTGATTTGATTTTATGACTTATTTCATTGATATTCTATATCTATTACGAATTGAGAATTATGTTTGATTTTTTATGTTCTTATTATGTTTGATTTTCGATGTAAAATAGAAGCAACTCCATATTGAAATTGTAATCTACAAATATTGAATTAATAAAAGTTGTGTTGTTTATCCTCAAATATACCACTCTAGGTTTGGTTATTCAGCTCTCCACGACTCTGTTGTTCACCTAAATCAATCTTCCTATGTTCCTAAATTTTTTTGGACGGTCTAGTACATGATAGGGAAGAATTCTTGGAAATAAATGCTTTAATTTGTAGATTTACAAAGCTCTGACTTAAATTAAGTGACCTGTATTATTGGGTTTTGGATAATTGGAAAGACTCTTTAAAGGAGGAAATCTATATTTTTCCCTATGCTAGGGGTTTTTAAAAAAATTTATACTCAAAACTGAAGCTCTAGAGGACAAAGAATGGATATTGGAAAATGGGCCAGGAGATTTCTTTTGCATGAAACCATGGTATTCTTCATTCAATCTATGAACCAAGACTTTCTCCTCTGCATTCTTTTGGGTTTGTCTTCCCTATCTCCCTTTCCACTTTTCAAAAATTGATTGCTTGCAGGCAATTGGCAATAGCCTTGGTAAATGTTATTGGAGTTCTGAAGAAAAAATATACTACCACAACTTTGTCCTTGCACATATGTCTGTGGAAATGTTCCTTTCCAATCGTCTCCCTACTGAAATCACACTAAAAGTTGGCCCGATTGTTATTGGACCCTCCCTGTAGATTATGAAATGATAGCTTTTCAATGCAGGAAATGTTTCTCAACTGATCATTTCACGCCCTAATGTCAAAGAAGATCTCCAACAACCAAAGAAACATGGACATAAGAAGGAAGCCTACTTGGTGGATTGGGGTTGAACCCCAACACTATGTTGTTCAAATTTAGTAGGTTGATAATTTTGTAGAGATGGATAACCCTTTGATTTGGTGAAGTTGCAACTCCAATTCAACTTATACAGCTTGAATGAGTCAAAATTCAATCCCTTTGTTTTACACTCTTCTTGTCTTTCCATTAAAATCATGTTCATATAAAATTTTGAGTCACTTGCAGTTTTTGGTGAGACTAAAGAGTTCACTCAATAGCTCAATGTTTCTGGTGGGACTAATAATTTTTTTTAAAACAAAATGTATTAATGCTTATGTTTGATGTCATTTCAGAACACCTTTATGAATTAGCGCATTGTACAAAACATATCACTTTCTTGAAAATCAAAACTCCTATCTCATGGTTGCATGCACAAATCGAAAATTGTTAGCCTCTTTTCTTTTCGTTAATAGAATGTATTTGTGTTATAAAAGTAAAACATAAAGTTTCTTTTAATGTATTTTTGTTTTCTTTCTATAAAATAATTAGAAAATGATAATATTTCATTTGCAATATTTTTTTTTTAGAAATAGAATGAATGGTTTTTAATCCCATTAAATAGTTGGGAAGTGAAATAATAAATTTGTCTTCGATATAAATTCATTCCTTACTTATTCCAATTATTTTATCAAATCCAAAATTTGTGAATATCAAGTTTAATATTACTTATTCATTTGATCAAGGATTTAAATAAATAATGTCTAGGTATTTGGAAAATAAGATGGAATTTTTTTTTGAATATTATGCATTGCATAGTTAAGCATTGCTAATTGTAGCATTAGATGATTTATATATATAATTTTAAGAAAATTTAAAATTTACCTTTTTTATCTATAAGGTGTCATCTCATAAATTTTAATATTTTGGTAGTTTTCCTTTGATTTAAATCTATAGATCAAAAGATAGAATAAATTGCACTAATGATGACTAAAGATATCTTTCATAATAACCTAAACTTCTTTGGGCCCCAATGATCTCTCATTACTATTTGAATCAAAAAGCTTAAAAGCCATCAAATACTTTGCATTAGCATTAGCATTTGGCTTCTTCAATAATGTTGATAATTTATAATAAGGGATGACAAGTAAAGAATCATAATAAATAATAATAAAGCCAACATAATATGTAAGACAACTGTAATCGTAAACAATATCATTTTTAATAAAAGAAGGTAATTTGCATAAATTATTATCACCACACTCCTCACAAGATGAATCATCTAAGGAACATTGAATATGGTTTAATATGTAAATATGTATGAGTAGAAATCAAAATCATCAGGCAAGAAATCCTCACAAATATGAACTATATCATCATGTAATACATGACATAATAAAAAATAAATAGAAACAAATATAAGAAGTTATTTACTATCATCATAGCATGTTATCAATAGTGGCTATGGTTATGGCTATGGATAAACATAAACTAATTTATGTTTATTCATATTCATAGCGACTATAAAATATAATACATGGTACTATGCAGATTTTTTGTTGAGCTATAAGAGTGTTTTAAAACAACAAAACTTTGGGCGTAGCATATCCTGATAGGCAAGTGATGAGATTATTTGGAAGCATGTGAGATGGAACAGTTGGGCCACCAAAGGCGGCCTAGTGAAGATCGACTGGAGCAAAGCTCCATTCATTTCAACAATTTGAGTATGTATGCATGCGTCCCCACTTCCCCTTTTGCTAAATTTTGTGCTACCAAATCATGGTGGAGTGAACTAAGTAGCACATAGATGAAACAACTTAGTTGGACGAGCAAGAATTGCATGATTTATAATTATTGTTCGGACACTCAAAGGTTTCCAAATGGACCTCTCACTGAATGGACTAGCTGAAGATTTATAATTTTTAGATTTTAGTAGAATTTTTGAGCACTCATAAATAAACTTAGTTAGTTTAGTTAATTTTAATAATATAATTTTTATTGAGTATATTTTATATTAGTTTTATTTTTATTTTTTTTACGATTTCTTATGTATAGCATTAGTGATCTACTTTGTGTGTTGTACAAACTAATTTTACTTTCTAAAAATAAAATCTCCTATCATCTCACCATTGCATGCACAAAAGCGTGTGTCTGCTAGTTAAAGTCATGTTATACAACTGTGTCTAGTTTTAGAATGTAATTTCCTTTGAGTTGAGTTAATCAAGGATTATTCAGAAACTCTGTAGGCACATTTTTGTCTTGGATTTCACTTGTTACTGCCTTCTACTCTAGGAGCAATTCAATTTCTTTGATAAATGGAATGAAGATTTTATGTTTCCAATTGGATTATAAAGAATGGTTGTGTGATATGTGCAAGTATTGTGTTACTACTATGTAGTAACAATTGTTAAGACTTTCAAAGCATGTTTGAGATGTTATAATCTGAGATGTTTACTATTTGACTCTGCTACCCTTGTTAAGGTACTGGTCATTTTATATGAGTTTTGTGTTAGTTCAGTCCCATCATTCAAAAAATCAAGCATCATTTTACTTTCATGTCATTAGGAGTTAGTTGTTTATTAATTTATTCTTAGTGAGATCTAGAGCTAAATGGGATTATGCATTGCAATTGAAGAAATATGAACACCCATTTTTTTGTAAATCTAAGAATTACCAAGAAAGTTGTAGGTCTGGAAAGTGTTGTTTGCTGGAGGTCTATTGTATGTGCAGATCTATAAAAGAGGTGCACTTGCCTAAGTCTTGTGAAGCTTGAAGTGAAGAAAGTTGACATGCCTTGTCATGTTATGTTTTCTTGTCTTCAATCTATGGATAGCGTTAAATGTTTGGTTTAGATTTTAAATCTCATGGTCTAGGTCTTATGTTTTCTCTTAGGATTTAAGGTAGCAAGAAAAATCGCTAACACAATACAAATCAAAAACTAGAAATGACTGTCATATTTAATTATTTTCATTTCACTGCTCCAATGTGTCCTCCATTTGATGAGTCTCATCATTCTTTGTTTCCTGTTAGAAATGAGTTAAAAAATGATGTCATGTATTTGAATGAAATGAATATATGTCAAAGTAAAAATTTACTTGAGATGCAAATAGTAAACACATATCATTAGTCTATTGTCCCATTTCAAACACCATTGTATAATGCAACTCAAATTGATCCTCAAGTCTTTTATAAGAAAAATGTTCTTGATTGCATAAGTATAGTTAAGAGTGTTGAAAATCATTGTGATAAGATCGGTTATACTACTCCCATTGAGGTAAATTAAAATGGTATATCAACATTTCATTTGGAGTCACTTGATGAAGACATATCAAATGAGGTTCTTATAGATTTTGGTCTTGATGAAAGAGAAAATATGTTGGAAAATGGTCAATGCTCCCCTCGGGATTCATGAAAAGGGACTAACCGGCTCCTATCGATTCTATAAGTCTAGTGGTTGTATCGGGCATTGACAGGTTGATTTTTGGTGCAAAGACAACCACACTTGTAACAAGTGTTAGAATAACTAAGAGGGGGGGTGAATCAGTGGCCTTAAAAATAATTTCAATAATCCAACCAAAACTTATATCACAAATATAATATCCTCTAGTTATCTTTTAGTCCTTCAAGATATATGCCTTTAGATATTCTTAACAAATATATACTGCTCGATGAATATACTATTTATCTTTCTCTAGCCTTTACCGAGTACCAGTAATTAAACTTAGTGTTTACCGACCAATCCTATTTTAGTAATGTGCAAAGAAAAACATCAAATCAATGAACCATATACACATTTGACACATGGATTTTTAACATGGAAACCCTGTTAAGGGAAAAACCACTTGGGACCGGTAACCCAAAATTTTCACTCTTCTGAATGAGCTCGGTGAAGAGCCAACCCTGTTAAAGGTTGCAAACACACTGTTAAGTGTGACCTTGTTAGAGGATTCAAAACTAACAGTTTGTCTTTTGACCTAGCATTCACTATGTTCTCAATAAGAAAACCTTTTCATACTCTTGAGTATCTCAATACATTAAGGATGGTTAAATCCCACTCAGTTAAGAGATTTTCTGAATCAATGGTTAAATTGAAACAGTAAATGATTTGTTCAATAATACAACTTTAACTTGCAGATTTTAAAATCTATTGTTAGTCCATAATACCTCTATGATCAATTTTCTCTTCAATTCCTTTGCTCCCCTTCTTTCTTCTTTCTGCTTGGTGAATGTTCTTGTTTCTGTTGCTCGGTGTCTGTAGAATTTCTTTGGCTCTGTTCTTCAGCCTGTATGATCAGATATGCATGATGACTTCTATCTTCACCAGAACTATATTCAACATTCCTCTCTTCATAATGAATTACTTTTCTCTTTATATAGATATGATTTCACCTTTCAATCTCCTTGTCTTTCTTGTTCTTGACGTAGATTGCTTCTTGATCCGCAAATCCCGTCATGCATTGCTTTAATCTTTTAAAGCTTTGCTTTAGTTTTATTTCATAGATTTCTCCTTAACAACTGTGAATAAAACTATCTTTAAATCTTCTTCTTATCCTTAGTTCAAATTATCAATGAAAATAAAGCAATCAATCAGTTAAATCTTAATATAGCTTTTCCAGCTAAGTAGTTTTGTCATTTTTCTAACTCCAGTTGATTTTGGTCATTAACTCTTAGTTTGCTTAGTAACACTTGCTCGGGTACTACTGATCTCGGGTAAAAATATTCTCAGGTACCACTATTCTTGGGTATCACTGTGTCTCTCGGGTAACACTATCCATCAGTGTTGACTGCTTGTCGGGAAACACTGTGAACTACTCGGGGTTCACTGTTCTCGGGTAACCCTGTCACTCGGTCTATACATTTACCGACAACAAAAACTTTGTCTCTTTAGATCTTCAAGTGTTGTGACAATATGTGTGTGAGTAATCATAACTTATTAAGTTGACATCAATGACAATACAATACATTAACTAATTTAATGTCTAGCATTTACTTTCTGTAGGTCGGTGATCATCAACTTATCATCTTCAAACATTCAATCAGTTATAGTTCATCGATCTCTCCCTTTAGCATTGATGGCAACATACTATCAACACAATATGAAATATTCTATAACATACCAAACTTATTGTTTCGTAACTAATTTAAATATCTAACTCTTGGTAAGCTCTTCTAGCTTAGATTTTATTCTCACAGAGTGCTTTTCCTTTTTTCATTCCCTTCAATGGATAGGTGTAGCAATTTTGTCTTCTGCTTCTGTCTCTCCCTTTGTTGTAGAATCTCTTCTCCCTTTTCTAGATAGATATGCAGTGTGAACTTTTCTCCAATTCTCTCCCTTAGATGGATGGTTGTTTCTTTGAAGCTTTCTCTTCATCATCATTGGATCTTTCTCCCCCTTTGTAGAAACTTTGTTCTCTGATCTTTTCTCTCCCTTTGACTGATGTTCTTTTCCTGATAGATATTTCATATGGATATATTCCTCTCCCTCTAGATGTACTTTTCCTTGATGGATATTTCATTGAATCTCTCTCCCTTTGACAATAATTCCAAACAAAAATATATCATTTAATCTCCTTTCCATTAGTTATACAACTCTGTAGTAGCCAACAAAATCTCTAGTGTGCAGTTCAGATAAGTACCTTCTTGTACTAATGTGTCATTGTAGTCCATATCTTTTCTTGCATCAACATGATTGATCTTCTGATAATGTGTAGGCTAATGCAACCTTCTAGTCAGCTTAGTGACCAGTAGACAAGGGTCAAACCCCTAGTCTCTTCCTCGGGTACTCAAATGTATCTTTTGGCAATGGCTTTGTGAATATGTCTACTAATTGTTCTTTTGATTGTACATATTCTAGTTTCACTTCTTTCTCTTGTACTTGTTCCCTCAAGTAATGATACTTAATAACTATGTGCTTTGTCTTAGCATGCATCACATGGTTCTTTGAAATTTTGATAGCACTTATATTATCACAATAGATAATCACTGGTTCAAGAATTTCCATATTCATACCTTTCATGAATTGCTTGATCCATGCAATGTTAGAGCAATTTGCAGTAGAAGCCACATATTCTTCTTCTGCATTTGATTGAGATGTGCATCCTTTCTTTTTACTTATCCATGTGACAAGTCTATCACACATAAAGAATGCTCCTTCTACTGTGCTCTTTTTATCATCTATATTTCCAACCCAATCCGCATCAGTATAGACTTGTAGCTCAAATTTTCCTTCTTTATTATACCACAAACCATAGTCTTTGGTATTTTTTAGATATCTCAAAATTCTTTTGACAGTAGTCATGTGTGATTCCTTGGGATTAGCAAATAATCTTGTAACTATACCAACTGTGTGCGCTATATCTGGTCTAGTGTGTACAACATACATTAGTTTGCCAATCATAGATCTCTATAAGGTCTTATTTACCTTAGTTGTCTTGTCTTCCTTTGTGAATTTGCATCTGGTTTCCATAGGTGTTTCAAATAGTTTGGAGTCCTCCATTTTGAATATCTTCAGAACTTCTTTGATGTATTTGGATTGTGTGATGTAGATGCCTTCATCCTATTGTAGAATCTGTAGACAAAGAAAAAAATTGATCTCTCCAAACATTGACATCTCAAATTCTTTGCTCATCATCAAAAAATGACTTGCATAGCATTTCATTACCTCCAAATATGATATCATCAACAAATATCTCAACAATCAAAATCTTATCATCAGTATCTCCTTTCAAATACAGATTATTGTTATCACTTGTTCTTACAAATCTAATACTAATGAGATAAGAGTGAAGTCTTTCATACCATGATCTTGGTGCTTGTTTCAATCCATACAAGGCTTTGTGTAATTTACATACCATGTTCCTCTTGTTAGGATCAACAAACCCTTCAAGTTGTTTAATGTATACCTCTTCTTCTAGTATTCCATTTAAAAATGCATATTTAACATCCATTTGGTATACTTTGAATCCTTTGAAAGAAGCATAAGAAAGTAGAATTATTACTCCTTCTAGTCTAGCAGCGGGTGCAAAGGTTTCTCCATAGTCAATACATTCTTCTTGTGCATACCCTTTGCATACCAATCTTGCTTTGTTCCTTGTGACTTCTCCATTCTCATTCAGTTTGTTTATGAATATCCATTTGGTACCAATGACATTTTTGTCATTTGGTCTGGGTACTAATGTCCATGTTTTATTCTTCTCAATCTTCTCAATCTCTTCATTCATTGCACTAACCCATTCTTGATTCTCCATGCAGTATTAACAGATTTAGGCTCAAAATCACAAATCAAACATCTAGTGTTCAGTGACTTACTTCTTGTTCTCATTCCAGCTCTTTTGTCTCCAATGATCTGGTCTTGTTGATGGTGTCTTCTGACATACTTAGAAAGTACAGGTTTAGATCTGTGTTCATCATTCTAATCATCATTTTGACCTTCATTTTGATCTTCATCATCACTTGGTTCAGCATTGTGAGCATTTTCCTAATTCTCGGTGTGTGCAACCTGTTTCTCAGTTGCATTGTTCGGTCGCTCGGTAGCAAGACATTGTTGCTCAGGCAGAGTGTCAGGTTCTTCATTGTAGACAAATCTGTTGTAGTCTTATGGTTCCTTTCTTCTTTCCTCATCATTTTTCTCAGAAAATTCATCCACTTAAACATTTGCACTTTCAATGATTTTGTTAGAAGACTTGTTCAGACATTTATAAGCTTTGTTTTTGGTAGATATCCTAGAAATATTCCTTCATCACTTTTAGAGTCAATCTTTCTATTTCCATCATCTTTCAATATGTAACATTGACTTCCAAAAATTCTAAAGTAACTCACATTTGGTGTGTATCCATACCATAGCTCATCAGGTGTCTTATTGGTGTCTTACCGACCAATCCTATTTTAGTAATGTGTAAAGAAAAATATCAAATCAATGAACCATATACACATTTGACACATGGATTTTTAACATGGAAACCCTGTTAAGGGAAAAACCACTTGGAACCGGTAACCCAAATTTTTCACTCTTCTGAAGTGAGCTTGGTGAAGAGCCAACCCTGCTAAAGGTTACAAACACACTGTTAAGTGCGACCTTGTTAGGGGATTCAAAACTAACAATTTGTATTTTGACCTAGCATTCACTATGTTGTCAACAAGAAAACCTTTTGATACTCTTGAGTATCTCAATACATTAAGGATGGTTAAATCCCACTCGGTTAAGAGATTTTCTAAATCAATGGTTCAACTGAAACAGTAAATGATTTGTTCAATAATACAACTTTAACTTGCAGATTTTCAGATCTATTGTTAGTCCATAATACCTCTCTGATCAATGTTATCTTCAATTCCTTTACTCCCTTTCTTTCTTCTTTTTTCTCGGTGAATGCTCTTGTTTCTGTTGCTCGGTGTCTATAGAATTTCTTTGGCTCTGTTCTTTAGCCTGTATGATCAGATTTACATGAAGACTTCTATCTTCACTAGAATTATATTCAGAATTCCTCTCTTCATAATGAATTACTTGTCTCTTTATATAGACATGATTTCACCATTCAATCTCCTTGTCTTTCTTGTTCTTGACGTAGATTGCTTCTTGATCTGCAAATCCCGCCATGCATTGCTTTAATATTTTAAAGCTTTTCTTTAGCTTTATTCTGTAGATTTCTCCTTGACAACTGTGAATAAAACTAGATTTAAATCTTCTTCTTATCCTTAGTTCAACTGGTTGATAAAAATAAAGCAATCAATCAGTTAACTCTTAATATAGCTTTGTTAGCTAAGTAGTTTTGTCATTTTTCTAACTCCAGTTGATTTCAATCATCAGCTCTTAGTTTGTTCGGTAACACTTTCTGGGGTACTACTGATCTCGGGTAACACTGCTATCGAGTACCACTGTGTCTCTTGGGTACCACTATCTGTCGGTGTTGAATTTCCTTCGGGAAACACTGTGAATTTCTTGGGGTTCATTGTTCTTGGGTAACCCTGTCACTCGGTGTATACCTTTACTGATGACAAAAAATTTATCTCTTTAGATCTTCAAGTGTTGTGACAATATGTGTATGAGTAATCATAACATATTAAGTTGACATCAATGAGAATATAGTACATTAACTAATTTAATGTCTTGCATTTACTTTATGCAGCTCAGTGATCATCAACTTATCGTCTTCAAACATTCAATCAGTTATAGTTCATCAACAAGTGGTATCAGAGCTTGGTCACAGGTTCAAATCCCCTCAGGTAACGTTGAGGGGGAGATTTTTGGCAAATGGTTAGCGTTGCACTTGAGATTTGTGACAAGGGACTACCTACCTCTTATGGATTCTATAAGTCTAGTGGTTGTATCAGGCATTGACAAGTCCATCTTTTGGTGCAACAACAACCACACTTGTAACAAAATCATCATGTGATTCACAAGGAGTGTGCCACTATGATCATGACTTTGATAATATGAATGAGGTAGTCAAAAATGACCCTACCAATGTGGAACATACCCAGATTTCTTCACCACACGAGGACAATAAAGATGATAAATCAAATTTTTCAAATGACATAAACACGATTGTTTTTAAAATTCTAGTTCTTAGTAAAGAAAAAATTGATTCTCAATCTGAAAATGACTTTGAAAAATTTTCAATCCACTCTATGATGAGATATGGAAATAGATCAGATAGCTTCTTGCCAAGGTATGTTTGAGGGTGCTTTTTATAAGTTTTCAAATCCATTATATGCTAAAAACATTTTTCAGATTATGAGGATTTTGCATCATCTTGTGAATTAAGTGATTGTGTAGATAAAACTAATGTTTTTGATTTGTCATTGTTTGATAACCCTAAATATTGTTCTAAAGAAGATAAATCTATTATGTGGGGTTTCAAGCATAGTTTTTATGATGATAATAATGTTATCAAGCCTCATTATATGGTTTCATCACGTGATATGAGTCAAGTAATTTATTGTCTTATTTTTCACAATGACTTATATGAGTATGATTTAGGGGATTCCACTTCATCTGGGAGTAGCTTTTATATGCATGACAGGGATAATATTTTTTCATCTTTTATTGATTTACATTGTGTAAATTCTTTGGATAAAAAATTAGTCACCTTGTCAAGTGAAAATTTTAGTGAGTTTCAAGTTATTTCAGATAGTGTTGTCTCAAAATCAATTGAGATGGCAGAATTTTTGGAGAGTAACGAGAAATCCAATGGTTTTGGTGCACATACAAGTTTGCAGCCTTGTGTTAATTTTTATGACATGTTCTCTTATTTATCAGAGCTTTTCTATGAAGCGTTTTATTCAATTATGAGTGATGATTTTGGAACTAAATCAAATTATGTCTGTAAGCCAAAGATCTGTACTTTTGAGTATGCATGGGATAATGAGGATGTTGATACAAAATGTTTACTTGATAGCTATCATCGACGTGATAAAATAAAGGTACAAAATAAATCTATAAGTAATTGTTTTTCTTTTCACACATTGAAGATGAATTACATACTCTACATAGTTTGCAAAAATGCTTTTACGAGATCTTTAAATTTGAAGTGCAAGTATATAATGAAAATGAGCCTACAAATCCTAGTTATGCAATAGACTATGAATATTGTTTTCAATTTTCAAATTGGTTAGGGGATTATCATGATGTATTCCGAGAAATTTTTTGATGAAGAGCATTATAAGTATGAGGATGATGGATATGTTATGTGTTTGTTACATAATGATGAAACTTTTCATTTTTCCCTTGATTTAAAGTTCAGACTGATAGGGGATATATTGATAGTGTTGAGTGTAGAAAATTGATGGATATTATTAGAGATTATGTGTATAGTCAGACACGGTGCAGTGGTATTCATAGATGGGCCATGGTGCAATCATATGAGAGTTAAATATTTGACAAAGGGAGATTTTTGTTTTTCATCTTTGGTATCTTGGAGCCACCTAATGAGGTATAAATCGGGTTTTCAAAGAAGAGTATAGTGGAGTAGTCACCCAATGGAGTAGGCACTTGATTTTCTCCTAGAGATTTGGATCCTTGCTATGTCCACAAGAGGCATACATCCCCAATTAGAGTCACATTTGACACCTTCATTTTTTTTGTAATTTGAAGTGTCATAAATGAGTTTAGTTTGCATAAACGCCTTTTTGACCCACTTGTAGGTTTATTCAAATGGCATACTTGGAGAGATAAAGTTTGAAATTTATTGACTTCTATGCAAAACCACTTGAGGTTCATACTCACATGTTGGAACTAAGTGTCCATGTTCAATTTCAGGATCTAAAAGTTTAATTTGATAGGGTTTCAAAATGGTTAGTTAGTGGGTCTTGATAAAATTTTGCAGTCTGCTTTTTCAAACTATTAAAGTTGCCTACTTTGCATATCAACATTTTGCATCCTGGTGATTTTTATGACAAAAGAACTAGTTTTCTAAATTGTCCATATCACAAGGTGTCTCTCTATACATTTTTGTGCCCTGACATTTGATCTGATATTTTTAGTGTGCCAAAAGAAGATCAGTTTATTAAAGTTGTCGTGTGTACATTGTCAAATATCTCAAACTGACCTTCTGTATGAGTTGATATTTCATGATCAGATGATTGTCAAGAGAAGTGAATGGATTTATATGGTTCTCCATATACTAGTTTACTCATGTGCTCACTTGTAGAGCTTCAAGATTCGGTTTGATATTTTTAACATGCCCAAACCAAACAGAGTTTATGTTGATTACATAGGTTGAATATGTCTGAAAGGCCACCTTTGGAGATTGACATTTTCTCAACACGTCAATCCCTCTTTCACACCTCTTTATTTTACTTAAATGAAAAATCATATTCATTTTCAGGATGTTATGGCAGTGTTTGATATTTTTTTCGAGATGTGATTAGAAGGGTCTTTTAGTTGTTCAAAACAGGTGCAGTTTTCAAAAGTAATTAAATGGGTAACTTTGATCCTGTTGACGGGTAACTTTTAGTTGTTCCAAATAGGTGCAGTTTTCAAAAGTAATTAAATGGGTAATTAAAGAGCTATTATGCAATTTTTTTACAGTTTTCTCCATAATTTTGATGTGTTTCTTTTAAGTAAAAGGATCAAGGATTCATTTGCTTACCATTTCAAGAATGCAAGATTCACTTATTACTTTCATTCAAATAATGAATAAAAAATGTTTTAGGTGAAGAATGGGAAAGATTTTATTGATTGTGGATTTCAAAGAACTGTAGAAATTTTAGTTGTGGGTATGTCTCTGCTACCCATTGGCACATAAATGCCCCTTGAATATGGATTTGTGATGTTATGATGATGTCATTATTGTCTTCAATATTTGACTTTGTAGCCCAGATTACGCACTAGTTAGAGAAGTTGTTTGTTCTGAAAGTCTACTTAGTCATGGGGAATCAAATAAGAATTTAGTTATCTACTTTTATTTAAGTTTTGTTTAAGTTTTAGCTTTAGGATTAGATTTAGTTTGTTCTTAAGGTTTTCAAAGTTTTCAAATTTAAGGATATAGCCAAACTATTATAGACTACACATATATTTGATTTCATATACTGAGAACATATTTGTTGTAATACCCATCAAGAAAGGAATTAGGATCAAGAGGTTATTATTGTGGTTTCACCTACGTGATTTCAAAGAGCCTAAATTGGAGAGGGTTGTAGTTAGATCCTTATTCATAATTGCACCCTGTTATGTTGGCCACTGACTCAATACTTCCATGAATAAAAATTGGCTATTTTCATAGAATTTATTGATCAATTAGCTGAAAACACCAACACACACACACACACACACACACACACACACACACACACACCTAATGTATAAGAGATATAAAACATGAAACCAATAAATGATATTATAGAACCAAGGGCTAAAAACCACTTATAAAGTGATGTCCATCTTATCTCCAATCAAATATGCCCTATGGTGTGTCAAAACACACACCAACACATGTAACTCCCTTTTACAATTCATTTACATGTTCATTACTTTTTAAAATTTTCTATTTTAGAAGACCCAACTTTTGGAGGCTATAACTTTTGAACTAGGTGTCTGATTGAGAAACTGTTTAAAGCACCGAAAAACTTGTGATGTGCTATATCACGTAACAACCCATTAATCCAGTTATAAATTTTCAAGGTGTTTTAGAGCTTCTAAATCCTTCAAAATTGAATTCATAAAGTTTTTGGGGAACTTGCCAAAATCTAAACTTTAATATCTTCAAAACTGGACATGATATTGCAACAAAAAATTATCAACAAGTTTATCTAGCCCATCTGAACCTTTGCAGAAAGAATAGAGAAAATCCTCGCTCAAATGAAAACTCACTAAAAATAGTAACCATACATAAATGCAAGGTTGAGACACATTTTCCTAACATTGACTAAGGCAAATCTTATTGCATTTCCATTGATGAGTATCCTAATCATGAGGAGATCGTATTCATTTTGAAATTCCAAAGGCATTAACTTATGTTGTTTGAACATAATATCTATATTTGTATTCATATGTGAATAAGGATTTCTAGATGGTAAATGATCGCCTTAGATAGGTTCTCAGGGTATTTTCACATTTAGGCTAACTTACAATGGTCGCATAAAAATATTAGGATATGATTACAAATGGTAGGAATGGTCACTCTCACATGTTTGAATTTGGGACCATTTTGGAGGGACTATGGTGCTAGATATCATAGTCCACCAAGAAAAGGACAAAACAAAGGTGGCAGGGCATTTAGACCTAGGACATAGGATCAAGTCACCTCATGAGCATATGATGTAACAATTAGAATGAGATAATACCTAAATAGGCTCAAAATGACCAAGGACACACCAAAGAAATGACGCAAAAAAAGTAAGAAATTGTAAAGGGGATACAATTTACGACACTGCAATATTTAAAAACCAACCCCAATGGAAATAGCCCATGGAAGAGAAATAAGAGAGCACATCAAGAGTTTAATTTGTAATTGGATAAAGTAGATTACATTTGCAATGCAACATCGTCCTAGAATCAAATATTGTATACATGTCTCATATTCTTGATCTAGATTCATTGTTATTAAAATATATTCATTTATAAATGTAGCTATGGAGAATACGATCCTCACAATTCATTAATTCCCTACATGTATTTGTAAAAACAAGTCCCCGCATTGAAACATTCAAACATCGCATTGGAACATTCAAACATCCCAAACCACTCAAGATAAAAAGTTTCACAACTATAAAAATTATTTAGATGATATTTATAAGTTTTAGCTTTAAAGATATTAAGTTGAGTCCACCCTCATGGAGATCAATTTTACACTTATGAGAGTGAACCAAAAATAAATATAATCTCCTTTGAGGTTAGAAACATGTTCAAACTTTATAAGATCATTATGTACCATGTTCAACATTGATGCACTAGGAAGTTACAACATATATTTATTGCCCTCATGAGCCCCTTCCTCTTCTAAATCCCCTTTCTCTTCCCCTTTCCTGCATGTGTTTCTGACAATGCTGGCCAAGGTTCGACTTTTTGCATTAGACTTGGCAAATGTTTTAATATTCTGCAATCATTCCATTCCATGGGACGAAATCTCTTTGAGGCGATCATTTCACGAGCCTTGTCTATGCTTCCACATTTGCATACACGCATTCCAGGGTAGTTGCGATTTACAGTAATTTAAAAATTCCTTCGACACTTCGCTTCATAAAATCCATTTTTGGCATAATATGAAAAAAAAAAAATCTTGCAATCTTCACCGTCCATGAGTTCAATTGTCCTGCCTTAATCAATTGATCATCAAAGAGCAGAGACCATGTTTATGGAGGCAATACATGGAGAGGATTTAAATAGAACTTCAAACAAATTATAAATTTTGAAGCAAACAAATGGAAAATATTTTGGTTGATGTTAATTCGGATGTTGCATCAAATATATATAGAGAATGGTATCTTCACCAAAATTTGAATTAAGTATTCATACATTTGATTGATTTAAATTCACACATTAACTATCAATAAATTTAAAACTTTGAATTATCTAGATTAATTTGTTTACTAATTAATTGTATCTATTTAATTAACCTAATTATATTAATGTGGAGTATTTATTTATAAATGGACAAAAAAGACAAGAAAGGGACCACATAAGATCATATCAAGAAATGCAGAATGTATATTAAACTAAAAAAAAGAAAGAACATTTGAAATGCAACAAACTAATGAAATAGAGAACTATTGGAAGGGCTAAAAAGAGGAAGTTCTCAAACAAGAAAAATTGAACCATTAAATCATAAACAAATAAAATCAATGTTGAAAATGCTTCTATACTAAATTTATATTATATGTTATAATCTATAATTAAAGTCACTTGCTCCTTATTTATATTATATGTTTTAATCTATAATTAAAAGTTACTCTCTTTATATTAAGTTGAATCAAAATAGTTATATTTATCAACTTTTTATCCCACATTTGTCAAATTTCTCACCAAATATTCTACCATCGTAAGATTTGAAAAAAAATCTTCAACATTCCATAGAAAAATAATGGTTAATGGATAAATAATTTCTTATAATCTAAAGAGAGTGGAGGATTCTTCTTCGAAGAAGGAACATTTGATTTGTGTGGTTGGATGGTGTTTTAAAGTCCCTAGTTTTGAGTAAAATGAACTAAACCAATAATGACAAAGCACAACCAAAGGTAAAAATAGAGATATAAAAAAGGTTTATTTTCTTTTGAATGCCCTTCCCAAGAAGCTATTAGAAAATTTACAATGAGATATGACAAAATTTTAATAAAAATAAAGAAAACTCCAACAACCTTAAATTGTAACATTAATATTCATCAAACCAAAATGAACTTTTACCATCCATCAAAAAAAAGATCAAAAGAACACTTCTCTTAAAAAACCATTGTGATCATTAATCCTTGACATGCCTACGTTCTTAAAAAAAGGAAAAAGGCAAATCTTATGTGTAAGCTAGGGTAGTCCTCCAACTCTATCTACAAAGTTTTCTTCATAGTGTAAGACTATTAATACATATTGATTTCAAACTTCTCCTTATATTTAAACATTTGAAAGTTAGAAATTTATGTTAATTTTACTAAATATTAAATTATTATTTTAAATAAAAGATTATTAATTATTTAAATTACTATAGCAAATTAATTATTTCTTAAACAACATATTATTAAAAAAAAATTAAGGTAAAAATGTATATTCATTTTATTAATCTAAGGGAGTATACATTGAAACCTAGTTTAAAAATGTATACTCATTTTATTAATCTAAGGGAGTATACATTGAAGCTCGGTTCAGGGAGCATACCATCAAAAAGAACCTGGTAAAGAAAAATTGAGGTCATAGCTCCATATGCAAACTTATCGGCCATACAACAAAATAAAGACATGACCCGACTGAACAACCCGATACAAAGAGAAGACAAATACATCCCACTTGAAAGTAATCGAAGCCATAAGGAACACTCTTAATGAGAAGAAGGTTTCACATGAGAACCAAGAAGAAGAACCAAGAAGAACTCAAATGGAGACTCAACCCTAGTAAAAAAATATTTATTTAAAAAATTATATATTTTCTTCACTATTAAGTATTATTCAAAATTTATTATAAAATAATATAAATTTCTAATTTAAACATTTTATTACATTTATAATATAAAATTAAATATAGAATATATGAATATTAATTTTATTAGATTAATTAGTCTAAAATTATTATAATAATTACAATGAGGAGACAACCATCTTTTTTTTTATAAAAGTGGCAGAGCCACGAATTTTATTAAAATAAAATGAAGTTTCTATAGTTGCCTGGTTCAGGCAGGCATACCGACAGGAAAGAACAAGGAAGAAAACCCTCGGTTGTAGCCCGTGAAACAAAATATGAATCCTAAAAGAAGCTACCCCATCCCCCACCCAAAAAACCCACCTGAGATATCATAAACTATATCGAATCAAACCCCACCCAACCCACATACATCCGAAAGAAGATACCCAGGGGAGAAAATGGATGAAGAAGAGGGGACAAATGGAGAAGGAGACATCCTTGATGTTGAGGGCATATCCCGATGCCTATCATCCATCAATACCATAGAAGAAGAAGAAGCTGACACTGTGACCACATCCATGCAACATGGAATGTCCACGAGCAATGGTAATAGGGCCATAGGTGTAGGATCTGCAATGCAAAAATGAGGCATTGGGAGAATGTCGTCTCTGATACATCCCTCTCGAAGCACAATAATGGTACGGATAACCATGAAGTCAGACAATAAAGGTTCAGAGATAAAAGGATCAACAACACCAATCAGTCGAGCATACACCAGTACTTATATAAGAAAGTCCACCATCTTGCAAAGCATTCCAAATAACTGAAAAGATATCTCTATAAAAAGTAATAGCTAAAAATGATTTCACAGTTCCAAACACAGACGCCCATAGGTACATGGAAGCAGACAAGAAGACTGAATGTTTTATTAGTAAAAGAATAGCTAGATATAAACAGTAATGTAGAAAGCCACTATGGGAGGTTGGTGCAGGAGCACCCATGAAGACACCTAGTGACACCATGAATTCCAATAAATGTAAACCATCCCTAAATGTGAATTGGGATGTATTGAGGCCTTTAATGGCAATTTGTAATAAAGAATGTAATAAATTATTAATAAGTCCTAGAAGTCCTGGTAAAGGACTTAGGACCAAAAAATTATGTAAGGGTGGTCAATAGTGCCAAATGGGATCTAATTTGATTAGATGGAGTTAATTAGGTCCTAGAATCAATTAGGTCTAGTGGAGATACTAGAGTCGGCAATTTTATGCATAGTTGGTCCAAAAGAGTCATATCTCAATTTCACATATATTGTGTAACTTCCAAATGGGTATCTGAATCTACAATTCAATTTTCAAGTGTTTTGGAAAGTCTGGTCCAAAAGTCCAAAAATCAGGAAAAATAGGGCTACTAGGAAGGGTTGCTTGGGTGTTTGGCTTGTTTGGAGAAATATGATCAGAGGGTGTAAATGGAATTTAGAACCTATCTAGAAAATTTGATCTAGTGGTGTTAAGGCCTTCAGTAGACTTAGTTTGAGTCTTGAATCCTTTGAAGTCAATTAAGCCCATGTGAGTAACTGGAATCCCTTGGGTACATTGCGAAACCTTGGGGGTTGTCATACAAAGGTGTAGAGTCTTGTTATCCAAGGGCTGGAAGTCTCCATGCCTTTGCATCAATTGGTATTAGAGAAAGTAAGAGATTTGGGAGGAAGACAAGGTGTGTAAGTTTGGAGCAGAGTTTGAGGAGTTTGAAGACGAGGCTCCAAACATACCTCCAAAGATGACAAACATGGATCTTGCTAGGATGGTGATGGAACAAGTAGAAAGGAACAAGAGATTGGAAGAAGTCATTGAAAGATTGCCCAATCTTGTTGAGAAGAGGGAGTCAGACCCTCGTGATGATGAAGGTGAAGCATAACATGAACCTGATGAAGAAAGGTTGGATCCCGAGGATGCTATACTAGTGAAGATCCTGAAGGCAGTTAAAGGAGGAGAATCCAAAGTCAGAGCAGAGATCCCAATGTATGATGGGAAGATGGATGAGGAAGTGCTCCTTGATTGGTTCAGTGCTGTTGAGAACCACTTTGAATGTGAGGACATTGAAGACAAGCATAAAGTGAAGATTGCAAAAAGAAAGACTTAAGGGTCATGCATTGCTATGGTGGGATTGCCTACAAGCAGAAAGGTGGAATAAAAGTCTACCAAAGATCACATCATGGCCTAGAATCATGACCAAAATGAGGGAGAAGTTTCTACCTAAGGATTACAAGGTTCAACTCTTCAAGAAGATTCAACGGTTGAAGCAGAAGGACATGGATGTCCAAAGGTATACAGAGGAATTCCACAAGCTTGACATCAGAGCCTCTCATGATGAAGATGTGGAAGAGAAGGTGGCTATATATCTTGGAGGGCTGAGGTACAATATCCAAGATGAAGTGAGCATGGCCACACTAAGGACTCTTGAAGAATGCTACAAGTTGGCAATGAAAGCGGAAGACAAGCTTAGAAGAAGACAAGAGAGGCAAGGCAGTTCAAGAGGGAAAACAAACAAGGGCAAGGGAGTAAATCCAAGCCAAGGACAGAATGAGAAAGGTAAAGAGAAAGTCTCAGATTAGAAAGGAGAACAAAGAGGTGGTAGAGGAAAGAGCTTCCCTAGAAAATGCTACAAGTGTGGTGAAGAATGACACCTATTGTACAAGTGTCCTGAAAGAGAAGCCAATAAAAATGATAAGAGGGTCCAATTGGTCCAAGGGGAAGATGAAAATAAACAACAAGAGGAAGAAGAAGCACACCATGATTATGCATATCCTAAAGAAGGTGAGTGTATCTTGATGGGAAGGTCACCTATCCAACATATACCCAAGGTATCTATCTTTAGAACAAATTGTAAATGCTATGGCAAAGTATTTAAGGTTATCATAGATTATGGTTAATTTGACAATCTAGTGTCCTATGAGATGGTAAATAAGTTAAACTTACCTACATTTCCTATTGGTAGACCATATAGGGCCTCTTGGGTCAGTAATGATCAGAATATTGTGATTAAGGAGAAAGCATACATAGATTTTTCAAATGGGGGTTATGTTGATAGGGTTCTATGTGATATAGTTCCCATGACATGTTGCCACATCATCTTAGGGAGACCATGGTAGGCTTCAAGGCCGACCATTCATTATGGTTTGAAGAACAAGTATGTGGTGCATAAGGAGGGAAGAAAATTCACCCTTAAACCTCTTCCAAGTGAAGTAGAAGAAGTTGGTAGTATCATTGTCTTTGGTGCAAAAACATATGTTGATTTGTAGGTTCCAAAGCATGAGAATGTTGTGACTACAGAGCAACAGCCTAAGACCACTTTATTGGTCGTGAAAGATGAGTTTGTGGACAGTCATGAGGCATTGACTGTAAAACATAAAATAGGGCATGAAGAAGGTGTCCTCATTGGCACAATGTGGTGTCCTTTGGAGAAACACTAGTACAAAAATAGCAATATATGACCAAATAAACTACCACAAATTGTAGATAAATGACCAAATTTGGTCACGTGATCAGTGGTAGTTTATTGCCGGTCATTTATCTCGCGACCAAATATATGACTAAACTATTTTAGTCATTTATTTGATCATTTATTTAGTTATTTATTTAGTCATTTATTTGGTCATTGATTTAGTCATTTATTTGGTCGTTTATTTGGTCATTGATTTAGTCGTTTATTTGGTCATTAATTTGGTCATTAAATTAGTCATTTATTTGGTCGTTTATTTAGTTATTTATTTGGTCATTGATTTAGTCATTTATTTGGTCATTTATTTGATCATTGGTTTAGTCATTTATTTGGTCATTAATTTGGTCATTAAATTAGTCATTTATTTAATCATATATTTAGTCATTTATTTAATCTTATATTTAGTCATATATTTAGTCGTATATTTAGTCATTAATTTAGTCATATTAGGGCACGATGGAATCGAACCACCATCCTCCT
>MU224123.1:1169586-1181727 GCA_018584345.1 Thuja plicata
TTGGTCACTTACTTAGTCATTTATTTTCTAAATATGATCAGTTTTGGTCATGTGACTAAAACTTTTAGTCACGTGACTAAAATTTTTAGTCACTTAGTCATATATTTGCCAAATTCTACTAGTGAAAGCAATGAAGAAAATTGCAGAGGTGTCATTGAAAGACACAAGGAAGAGTCAATCTGATCCAAGGATGCAGTTGCAAGGACAATTTGTAGACACACAAGATCATTGTTTGCATCAGAATGATGACATATTTGATCTTAGTTCCACTCCTTTTGTTTCTCACTCTTTGTTTGCAGGTGTGAAGGGTAAGAGGACAGAATTGGAGGTTGAACAAAGGACTCACAAGGTGAAGAAGAGAGGGCCACCTACAATGAAGATAAGAGGCACAAAGACCAAGTCCCTTAGTTCTTGGGACAAGAACTTTTTCCAAGGTGGGGTGTATGGTGCAGGAGCACCCATGAAGACACCTAGTGACACCATGGATTCCAATAAATGTAAACCATCCCTAAATGTGAATCGGGATGTATTGAGGCCTTTAATGGACATTTGTAATAAAGAATATAATAAATTATTAATAAGTCCTAGAAGTCCTGGTAAAGGACTTAGGACCAAAAAAAATGATGTAAGGGTGGCCAATAGATCCAAATGGTATCTGATTTGATTAGATGGAGTTAATTAGGTCCTAGAATCAATTAGGCCTAGTGGAGATACTAGAGTCGGCAATTTTATGCATAGTTGGTCCAAAAGAGTCATATCTCATTTTCACATATGTTGTGTAACTTCCAAATGGGTATCTGAATCTACAATTTAATTTTCAAGTGTTTTGGAAAGTCTGGTCCAAAAGTCCAAAAATCAGGAAAAATAGGGCTACTAGGAAGGGTTGCTTGGGTGTTTGGCTTGTTTGGAGAAATCTGATCAAAGGGTGTAAAGGGCATTTAGAACCTATCTATAAAATTTGATCTAGTGGTGTTAAGGCCTTTAGTAGACTTAGTTTGAGTCTTGAATCCTTTAAAGTCAATTAAGCCCATGTGAGTAAGTGGAATCCCTTGGGTACATTGTGAAACCTTGGGGGTTGTCATACAAAGGTGTAGAGTCTTGTTGTCCAAGGGTTGAAAGTCTCCGAGCCTCTACATTAGAGGCCACTTAAGTTAAGTATGGGAGGTGACTGATATCGACCTCCTGCTATTGAAAAGGATCATCTATGGCTTTATTTGCAAGGAAATCAGCCAGCATATTAGCCTCCCTAAAAATAATTCTTGATTTCGAATGATTGGAAGGACCTTAAATTATTGAGAATCAGATCTAATCTGTACTTAAGCATCCGGGATGAGGTTTGTATAGAGGAAACTATGTTGAAGACCACCATTGAATCTTCTTCAATGATGATATGAGGGATATTCATGGAGATATCAATGGATAGACCAAGGAGAAGTGCTTTAATTTTTGCCACATTGTTAGAATCAGGGGGTAATTTCTTACAAACTGCTCTCATGATTTTACCTTGTGAATCTCGAATAACAACCCTAGCTCCAGAAATGCCTGGATTTCCCCTAGAGGCACCATCATAGTTCAACTTGACAAAAATAGGTAGAGGAGCTATCCAAGTGGAAAATCATCGGTCTGATGTAGATAATTTTGGGGTTTGGCAACCATGGGCTGGTAGTATTTGGAGAAGGTGCCAGTTATCATGAATCAAAAAGTCCCATTTTGTGAAAAAAATTTTGTTATTAATATGTTTAGTATGATAGGATATCATGACTTCAAAAATTGACTTTTCTAATCTATAAATAACATGTTCCCATGGTGAAGGCTTGTTCCTAAATACCCTCTCATTCCTCTCAAGCCAAATGTTCCAGAAAAGTATTGAGGGACTGGTTTACCACAGGGCAACAAATGCAGAGGACATAAACATTAAATGCCATGATTTGAATTGATCACATATAGTCAGACCAATTTTCGTTGACCACCTAAGTCTTTGTAAGAGCCAATAGCAAGAGTCTTTGGAAAAGGGGCAGTGGAGGAATAACTGATCTGATGTTTCCACAAAATAACCATATAGGGTACAAGGAAATACTATCGTAATCCCAAGCCTATGAAGCATAGCCCTAGTAAGGGCCATATCCTGAATGGCGAGCCAAGAAAAAGCACCTGCTTTTGGAAGGAAAGTCGAACCCCATAAAAGTTTAGTCGGCCATGAATCCTCTTGATGGTGTTGGAAGTTGGATTTGTAACCCATCTTAACCGTATGATGGCCCAAGGGGGAGTCGAGACAAATAATTTAATCTTGAAGAGGAGAGAACAAAATAATTATTGAAGAGATTATTTCTTATATCTCTGAAACCAGGTCTAATGCATCTCTAAATTGGGGAAGAATCTTCCAATTTGTAAAGCCCTAATGAATATCTAAATAGTGGCACACTCGATCACCCCAAGAATGTTTAAGGTAGCCATCCAAGGGAGGCCAATCCCTTAATTGGGATAGGGGGGGTTTCCATTCCATGATTCCTCCCAAAAATGAGCCTTGGATCCTTCATGAATTAACCAGGACAAGGAGGGTAATATGAGATCCCAATAGGAGATCATGAAGTTCCACATAAGAGACCCCTTAGGTAATACTAATGTTGTGAAGATCCTTTCTTTGTCATTGTAATCCATATATTTGGATGTGATTAGCTTGGCCCATTTTGTGTTTGGATTTTAATAAAATTTCCCAAGTAATTTGTCACCCAAAGCTTTATTTTGTAAAGATAAGTCCCTAATCCCTGAACCTTTATGAGACTTTGGCATGCAGACTTTAGACCAGGCAAAAAGAGGTAATATTTTCTTCTCGGATACATTGTCTGCCCATAAGAAATCCCTAATAATAGCTTGTAATTCCTCTAATGTCCGTTTAGGCATACTGAGTACTAACATCAAGTATATGGGAATGACATTTAGGACAGATTTAATCATAAGTATTTTCCTGAAAAGGTTAGCCATAGTTTATGTTTCCATGAAAGGATATGTTGTGAAATTGCGGAAATAATTTTATCCCAGAAAAGGTGTTTTTCTGATCCAGGGAAAAATGAGATACCAAGGTATCAACAAGGGAATTCTCTAAATGAGAAGCCCCAAAAGTTTTGAAGACGTTGCTGGTCTAATGGTGAAATATTTAAGAAGAAAATCTTTGATTTAGTCAGGTTGATAAGTTGGCTCGATGCCAGGGAATACTCATCTAAAACTTGTTTGATGACCCAAGCTTCGGATATTGAATCTTATCCAAATAGGAGGGTGTCATTTGCGAATAAATTATGTGTATGGGGGTCATTTCCATCATTTAAAGAGACACCCTTCCACTTTCCAATTTGTCTGGCATGAATGATTAACCTGCTAAGTCCCTCTGCCATAAGAATAAATAAGAATGGGGAAAGAGGGTCCCCTTGTCTAATACCTCTGGATGATGAAAAAAACCTTTGGGGGAGCCATTAATAATGATTGAAAAAAATGGGGAGGATACACAAGCCAAGATCCATTTAATCCATTTTTTTATGAAAACCAAGCTTAGTAAGGACTAAAGCAAGAAACTCCCAATCAACCATGTCATATGCCTTTATCATATCTAATTTAAGAACCATTGTTGATTTGTTTTGTAGTAGAATAGAATGCAATAATTCATGAGCTAGAATGACCCCTTCTGGTGTTTCTCTTCCAAGGACAAAGCCCCCCATTTTTCTGAGATAATTATAGGAAGGATTTTGGCTAGTTGAACAGAAATAGCTTTAGTAAAGATTTTATACAATGAGTTGCACAATGAAATAGGGAAAAAATATGCAAATTTTTCAGGATTGTCTTTTTTAGGAATCAGTGTAATCCAGCTATGATTAAGCTCTTTAAGCATAGTCTTATGTATTCTAGCTTCTTCTAAAGCTAGAAGGATGTCTTTTCCCATAAAATCTCAGCATTTTTGAAAGAATAACATAGTGAAGTCATCTGGCCTAGGGGCTTTATTCTAAGCCATGGAGAAGACAACCTCTCTGAGCTCATTTAGTGTAAAAGGTGACATAAGCATAATGTTTTCGACTTTTGTGACACACTCAGGGATGGACATTAGAAGATCATTAGAAGGTAACCCGGGTTGCTTAGTCAAAAGATTAGAGAAGAAAGAGATAAAATCTGTGGCTATGTCATTCTCATCTTCTATAATTCCATCAGCAGTCTCGATATGGACAATCCCATTTCTAAGACGTCTAAGCTTAGTTGAAGCATGAAAGCATTTTGTGTTTCTATCACCTTCAACAAACCAGGTCTCCTGAGATTTATGTTCCCAATAGATTTCTTCCCTTAAAATTACTTCTTCTAGGTCAGCCCTTAGTTCCTTTTCCTTGGCAAAAACATTGGCAGTCCATACCATGTAGGATGATGTGTTCGTTTATAGCTGCTAACTCTGATTCTAACCTTGTTTTCTCATGAAAGATATTTTTATAACAATGAATATTCCAGTCTTTAATTTTGACATTGAGGAGATGTAGTTTTTTAACCAATCTGTATATTCGAGTCCCTTCCATATACGAAGAATTCTCCCACCAATGTCTTAGTAATGGAATAAAGTTAGTATCTCGAAACCACATTGGTTCGATCTTGAAAGTGCCTTTACGATGAGAAGCAAAATCAGTGGTTTGGAATAAAATCAGATAATGATCAAAACCTGAGAGAGGTAGGATTAGTGAATGATAATCAATCTGTTATTGGAGCCAAGAATCCGAAATAAGGAACCGATGCAGACGTTCTACAATATTGTAGAAATCAATACGTCAATTTCTCCAAGTGAATTTCTCGACCTTGGGAGAGACATCTAATAGGTTATTACTATGAATAAACTGGTTGAAATCTAGCATGGCCTTGGGAGGGGGAAAGATTCCCCTAGATTTTTTGTCGTAGTTGAGGACAACATTAAGATCCCCTCCTAGAATGATCAATTCACCTTGTAAGGATTGTATGAGGGTACCAAGGAGGTCCCGTAACTTATTTTTATCTAAAATAGAGGTAGGACCATAGATATTGAATAACTAGAAGGAGAGTTTGATAGAGTTAAAGTTCACTACGGAAAGCATCCAGTATTTCCCGAAGGTTATTTGTTCCACGAAAATCCTATTAAGGTACCAAAGGACTACAAGACCCCCCGAAGCAAACTTTGAATTTGACAGTCACCCCTACCTGTCATATGATTTTTTTATGACAGTTTGGTCATTTTAATGCCTTTCATTTTAGGTTTTATGAAAAAGATTGATTGTCAAATAAATCACGCTTTATTTTTTAAAAGGATTTTAAATTGATATTAATATATAATAAACAAAATAGAAACGTAAAAAAATCTCAAATA
This sequence comes from Thuja plicata, assembly GCA_018584345.1. Classification (NCBI taxonomy): domain Eukaryota; kingdom Viridiplantae; phylum Streptophyta; class Pinopsida; order Cupressales; family Cupressaceae; genus Thuja; species Thuja plicata. Next base: position 1,174,949 of record MU224123.1, read on the forward strand.
TATAAAATTTATACAGTCTATTTAAAAAAGATTCTAAATTAATATGAATATATAAAAAAAAAATAGAAACAAAAATTTCAAGCTATCATATATGTCTAAAAGTGCAAAAACAGTCATTACAATCATCAAATTCGAGGCCTCCTTATAAATATAATGTTTGAATTTTGATTCAAAAATAATTAAAGACAAAACTAATTAAGTGATTCTCATCTTGATGACAAATCATAAAATATGATTTAGAATATTGATAGAAAACTTCAAAATCAAAGAGTTCTTTTAGTTCAAAATGATCTAGAACATAGATAAACTTCATAACTCAAAGTGATCTAGAACATTGACAAAGAACTTTATAACACAAAATAATCTAAAACATTATACAAAACTTCATGCATAAGTTTTTATTGTGTAACTAAAAAGATAGTCAAAAAGAAAATTGATTTTTTTCTTTAAAGACTGCTTATTTAAAAAAGTACCTATAAGTCTTTTTATACAAATTACAATCCACTCTGTGTTAGGTTCAACCATGCTACTTTTGATGACATAACGGTGTCTCTCTTTTTCCTCACTCTTCCCCTTTCTTCTTCCTTCTAAATATTCTTGCAGCTTGCAGCTTGCGTCAGTTTGTACTGAACACAATAAAACAATTAAGATATGAAAAAGCTGCCCAGGAAAAGAGAGCGAATCAGATTCTGTTGCATTCCAGATTCCACAACACGAGGGCACGATAAATGAAACGGAATTTAGCTCGGTTATGTGTCACGATCCGGTTCTATGGAGGGGATTTCAAGGTTTAACTTGAATTTTATTTTGAATAATTGTTTTTATTATTTTACTTTTAATTTTTTTTAATTAATTTTATTTAAAATTTAATTGGGTAAATAACTGATGGATTTGATTTAATTCGTGTACAAATTATTATGTTTAATTAAATACTTATTAAAATGTATTCCAGCAAAAGATTTTCTTATAACTTCCTCCATGGGACCATAGCCTTACTACAATCTACTTATACATGAGAAGTGGAATAGTGTAAGGGACAATCCTCAAGGCAAGGGAATTTCAGGGTTTTTATTCTGCTGTACAAGTAGTTAAAGGATGAGATAAATAGTATGCAGCTAAGGTGAGGCATCAATCTGGGGAAAAACACTCGTATATACAGCCGTAATCTGATTTTAGCTGCTCTTGATCATCAGGTTAAGGTAAAGTTTGAAGCATGAAACGATTATTTAAATTTCCAAATGTAAATCTTTTAAAATTCTTGTTTGCTTGATGCAGGCACAAATCTGGTTTTGACTCATCAAGATAAGCCAATTTTAGTACTAATTTTGGGTTTTGGAGCAGGTTGAGGAGTGTTAATGCAGTGCCGAAGTAGTTATCTGAATCTGAGGGTTTGACTGTGCTTTTTATCGCCATGACTGCTGAGAGAGTTGATTCAAATACGGAGTCGGCAAGTCTTCTGAATGGTGGCTACGAAGAGCAGGATTACAGAGCAAGTCAGTATTATTTAGCCAGACAAACGTTTCTGCGGAGTTATCATTTCTCTGTGGAGGAAACTTTCAAAGAGAAGCTCAGGAGGTCCATCCGGAGGCTCAAGGAAGAATCTTTGGAAGAAATTGTGAAGGAATCTCTCCAAAATTTGATGAAAGCGATGAAAGGCTTTATGAGCCGCCGTTACGAAAATCTTTTTGAGGGAAATTTGAAGAAGAAGAAGGATCTGCTGTTAGGTTCCTGTTTTCCATCACTGCACAAACCTGCAGCTACACGAAAGGCTTTGAGCTATTGTTCCTGATCAAATGGTGCTCTGATGTTCTCAATTTTCACTTTCCCTTTACTGTGCTTGTACATTCATGCTGTTCATTTCCTCTGCGGCTATAATAAAGATTTTATTCCAAATTCCATTAGACTGAAAAGCACATATTAATTATCAGCAGAGAAAATTGATTGTAAAAATAAAAATGTTCAGTTTTACTACAAATGGAAAAATGAAAGTATCCGTGCAAACCCGGTGGATTGTACTGTGATCTTTATTAAGATTTGGAAAAAAACAAGTCGCCTGTTGCTTAAGCTAATCTGAAAGTAAATAACAGACGACAAGCAAACAGCTGGCTGACTATTTATTGTAAAGTTGAATGGCTTCAGTTGTTTAGCACGTTTTTGGTAATGAAGGCACAGTTTTTTCTCTCGACGGATTACTTTTCCATTGAGAAGGTAGATTGAAAATCTCCCGTGGCAGGGTAATCAGGATAAATAAATCTTGCAGTTTATAAAAAATTTGGAAGTTAATTAATTAGTGTTTACTAAGAGTTATTTCATTTTATTCTTCATTAGGTTGTGTTATAAATCATAGAAGAGCTGGTCAAATACAATTTCGAGATCCTATTATTGTCTAGTCAATTTGAGACTCCTGTCATATGACACAGAGTGTTCATTTGGGTTGAGGGTTTTCAGTAATTGCTATTGTTTTTTATTAAAAAACAGCAAAAACAGAGGGGTTAACCTAAAATAGCAAACAAAGTAGCACCAGAAGTGTCAGACTATCAGTAACTGCTATTGTTGAACTTGTCTTAATTTTGTATGCTACTGTTTTTCAGTTAATTGTAGTTTTTAACTGTCTAATTTCTGGTTTTTTTTTATTTCAATAAATAAACATTGATGTTCCATCAAATCTAATCAATTTTTACCGACTTGTTCATTTGTAATGTCAAAAAGTTAATAATTAGAAATTTGTTTCTCTCAAATGATAATAAACATTATCATTTAGTCTATGTGTTCATTCATCTTCTAACTTACCTCCACTCAATAAAGGTAAATTTTATGTATGAAGTAGCATAACCCTTCAATTTTTTCAACAAAATTTTCTTAGTAGTGTAAGACTATTAATACATATTGACTTCTATTGAAAATTTTATGATATTATTTAACTTTTATTATAATTTTTTATTATTTTTAATATTAAAAATTTATTAAATATATATTATAAAGTTAAGCATAGAACACATGAATATAATTATATTCTATTAATTTGAATAAAATTGTCATAATAATTACAAGAATGAGACAATCAGCTTCTTTTTAATGATAATTAGGTAAGATATGTTTAAAATACTAAAAGATATTAAGTAAAATATTTATTAATATTATAATTTTTTAAAATCAATGAATACAAATGTTTGAATTGTGATTAAAAAAATATTAAAATCAAAACTAATTCAGTAATCCTCATCTCTATAATATATAATAAATCATAAAATGTTCTAGCATATGATACAAAATTAAATTTTATTACCCTAAAATGAATGATGTGGAACATCCCTACAAAACTTCATACATAATTTTTTATCCTATAATCTAAAAACTAGTCAAAATAAAATAAAGCATTTATATAATTACTTTGCTTAAAGTAATGCTGTCTAAAAAAATTAGATTCCTGTCTTTTGCCATACTCCTTTTGATGACACAACGGTGTGTCATTTTCCTCACACTTATCTACTTTTTACCCGTTCCATTCCAATTCCATTTTCTTCCTTCTAAATATTCCGGCAGCTTGCGTCAGTTTGTACTGTGCCAAAACATAAATTTTAAAATATTAAAATGCTGTTCCCAAAAATGGAAGCGAATCGGATTCCGCTTATTCCAGAATCCACAACACGAGGGTTTTAAAGTCTGCACCACAAACGAAAGGAAATTTAGCCCGGTTATGTGTTAGGCTGCGGTTTATTTTGAAAATTTGCTTTTATTTCTTAGATTTTTTAAAATTTTGTTTTTTCGTTTTTACTAATTTTTACAAAGCTTAATTTTTTTCAGTTGGATAAATAACTGATATTTTCAGTGAGAATTTTTTTGGGTTAACTCCCTCCATGGGACCATAGGCTTATTGCAATCTACTTATACAGCAGGTGGAATATTGAAAGGACAATGCCTAAATGGAAGCAAAGTAAGCACAGCATATTTCGAGGGTTTTATTCTCCTGTACGAGTGGTTATGGTAGTTTGGTTTCTGTTTGTGATAAGTAGAATGACATAAAAATAATATGCAGCTGAAGTGAAGCATCAATTTGGGGGAAAACACTTGTAAATACAGTCCGAAGGAGATTTTGGCGGCTCTTGCGCATCAGGATAAGGTAAAGTTTAAAGCATGAATCGATTGTTTAAATTTTCAAGTGAAAGTCTAATTAAAATTCTTGTTTGCTTGATACAGCCACAAATCTGGTTTTGAATCGTCAAGATAAGCTAACTTGAGCAAAGATTTTTGATTGTGGAGCAGGTTGGCGAGAAGTTATCTGGATCCGAGGGTTTTTGTTTGCTTTTTGTTACCATGATTGCCGAGAGTGTTGATTCAAATACGGACTCGGCATGTCTCCTGAATGGCGGTGACGAAGACCAGGGTTACAGAGCACGTCAGTATTATTTAGCCAGACGAAACTTTCTTCAGAGTTATCAATTCTCCGTGGAGGAAACCTTAAAAGACAAGGTCAGGAAGTCCATCCGGAGGCTCAAGGAGGAATCTTTGGAAGAAATTTTGAAAGAATTTCTTCAAAATTTGATGAAAGCGATGAAAGGCTTTATGAGCCGCCGTTACGAAAATCTGATTGAGATAAATTTGAAGAAGAAGAAGAATCTGCGAGCTGCTGCCTGTTTTCCATCACTGCACAAACCTGCAGCTGCAAGGAAGATTTTGAGCTATTGTTCCTGATCATATGGTGCTCTGCTGCTCTTAATTTCCACTTACCTTTCTAATCTTGTCCATTCATCCTTTTTTTCTCTCTGCGCGCTATAATAAATATTTTATTCGAAATTTCCTTTTTCGGTATACAGAGTTCCACTGGATTGGAAAGCATATTATTTACCAGCAGAGAAAAGTGATTGTATAAAAAATAAATGTTCACTTTTACTGCAAATGGGAAAATGACAGTATTTACGCAAAACCTGTAATCTTTAGTATGATTAGGGAGTAATTAAGTCACCAGTTGCTTAAGCTAGTCTGAAATTAAATATCAGATGACAAGCACACAACTCACTCTCTGTTTATTATATAATTGGATAGCTTAAGTTGTCTGGTGCGGATTTTGAAATGGAAGTTACTGATTTTTTTCTTTAACGGAATATTATTCTAGTGGGAAGGTAAACTGAAAATTTACAGTGATATGGTAAACAAGAAAAATAAATCTTTCAGTTTATATAAAATTTTGAAGTTAGTTACATTAGTGTTTCTCAATGAAGAGCCATTTCAGTTTGTTTTTCATTAGGTTGTGTCATTCATTTATAGAATTGTAATGGAGAGATTTTGTTATGGTCTAGTTGATTTGAGACAACTCGTTACATGATTAGGGGAAATGATTCAGTAATCGTTAGGGGTCTAATAACCGTCCCCTTTGATCACCCAATTACTAATATTAAAGAGTTCAAAACATGATAACACATGTACCAATACCCAATCACACATGTACTAATAGCCGATCATTTTTTAGCTTTTTCTTTGGTAATTAACCTATTTCTCCACCACTATTGGGACATTTTGTAATGACTATTGGGACATTTGGCCACAAATACTGACATTTTTGAGTGAATGACTATTGGTGAAGAGCATTGCGGGTATTGGGCGAGCGTTTTGAAATGGCATTTTTGGACCACTTTGCGCTCCACGATCCTTACAGAGATATTCGTGAATACCCCAAAGACGAAACCTTAGCTTTAAGCACTTCACTCACCTACGGAGGTACATTGAAAAAATCAGCAAAATCTGACTTACGGTTTAGGAGTTCTAGGTGCGCGAAGTTAGCCTGGATGACTACCGGGTCTTTTCCCCTAAGAGTAAATAGAAGTTGTGCATGTCTATTAAGATCATTTAAGATCTTTATGTTTGAGGAGAGTCATGTGATTCATACTTAGGGGAAATGACCTAGTAACCGTTAGGGGGTCTAATAACCGCTCCCTTTGATCTCCTAATTACTAATATTAAAGAGTCCAAAACATGATAACACATGTACCAATAGCCAATCACACATGTACTAATAGCCGACCATTTTTTTATCTTTTTATGTTAGTAATTGGCCCATTTCTGCACCACTATTGGGACATCTTGTAACGACTACTAGGACATTTGGCCACAAGTACTTGCAATTTTGAGTGAACGACTATTAGTGAAGAACATAGTGGGTATCGGGCGAGCGTTTTGAAATGACACTTTTTGATGAAGGGCAAGGTAGGAGAATCCCCAATGGAGATGTCCTAGCCCCAACAAATAACCACACAATGGAAAAAAAAAAATAACAACACGGAGATTTAGATCCACACAATGCAAATACTCATAATAGAATCATCATATTTTCATCCAACATGCCCGGCTGTAAGGCCTTCCGGGTTACGACCAAATACAATGCAATTACAAGAGGAACTCCACAAGATCTCGCAAGATCCAAACCAAAACCTAGCCACACTATGGTAGAAACCTCCCGGAAGATCCAAACTTGTGCTCGCAAGCCCACCAAGCAATCTCCTTATTTCCCAAGCCACAACTACTAGTTCCTCTCAAAACTCGCTCCTCTGCCTCTTCCTCTGCTCTAGGATGGATGAATCATGACTAAAGACTTCCCCCACAACCCCTACTTATACCAATCTAAGCCACAGGTCGGCCCAGAACATAAATTAAATAAAAACACATAAATTAAATGCCACAAGTCGGCCAACAACAACAATTAAATGCCCAAAATTGATGTCTTAGTAAAATCGTGATATCTCCTAGCTCCGGATGAATTAGGACTCGTGCTTCGAACCGTAGGT
>MU224124.1:2760-22199 GCA_018584345.1 Thuja plicata
ACTAAATCCTCCTGAGTATGAGTGGGAATCTTAGTACTTTTTTTGCGGGCTTTTTTCTCAGACTTCTCAAGCCCTTGGGTGATCCGAATGGACCTAGAGGAGGAGTTGGAGGTCTTGTCTATTTTTCGAGCAGCCGTATCCTGGGACATCATCTGAATGATCAGAGGGGGTTGGGGGGCCGGGCATATGGCTTTATGAAATTGGTAAAGACAGAGTAGGAGGCCTTGGTGGAGGATAACTCTGTCCGGGTTACTTTTGATATCACTAATATTTCTTTCAATAGAGTGTAACAGATAAAAAGGAATGGAGATTAAGTCTTTATTCCTAATGTGATTCAGGAATGGAAGGTGATAATTGTAGAACACCGTGAACTTACCTTCAAGAGTGAAGTATTTCATGATGATGAGGCAGATTTTAGGCCAGAAGTCTGGCAATTCTTCTCTGTTGAAACCCCCCTGTTTCCTAACCGCCAGCTCCCCATCTTTGAAAAATTGTTTAAGGCCTATAGGATCTGCAGTCCGGCTCATTTTCTTGTATTTTCTCCCAACCATTGGAAGCCCCGTAGCCTCAGCAATGACCTCCTCATTGAGCTGAAAATGAATGCCTCCCACAGAGACATTCCTGTTATTCCATGAGGAAAAAAACTGTTTGGATAATCTTTCATCATGGCCGCCCTTCATACGTTCCATGAAGCCCCAGATACCAGACTCCTTGCAATAGTGGGTAACCAGCGGGTCCGAGGAAAAGACATCATCAATGTAATCTAGCTCGATACGGAGCACATTACCCCCATATCATCGGTCTGTTCAACACTCTTCAGAATATTTTTGAGGAGGCTACTGTCTTTGCATTCCATAAAAAACCTCTCTTTTCCTCAAATCCTTTTCAAAAATGGTTTATACCCATCCTGCCTGTTTTGGGGATTTTTGATATCCGGCTCCGTACTGACAGATCTAGCGTATCTCTGGGTAGCATAAATAGTAATAATACCATTCCTATAAAAAATTTCCAAAAAAGCCTTTTTCCCCTGACATCGATCACTCCACACGAACAAAAAGCACTTATTGAACTTTATGGGACCTTGAGTTTTGTCTTTCATAATCATACAGGCAACTCGAAAATGCTAGCACGTGTTCGAGGGGGGAAGCATAATAAAGATTCCAGCTTGGCACATTAGACACTTGTCTTCATTTCTCCCTTGATGATACGCTGAGTCATCAGGGGTAAATCTCTGACTAACGACCAGCTATTAATCTTGGTTTGTGTTAGTCCCATTGCCGCCAGAGAGTCAGCCACCGCATTTCCTTCTCTATAGGTATGATTTATAGATATCTATTGGAAGCTCTCCAGAAGCTCACAGATCTCCAAAATAATGGGACGAGTCCGCCACCCAGCACTCGTTCCACTCTTAACTGCCCCAATTATCACTTTGGAGTCACCTTCAATTTGCAGCTGATTAACATTCATCTGTTTTGCAAATTTAATCCCCTAGAGCAGAGCAGACCCTTCCGCCTGTGTGACAGTATAGTTATTGGCAGGTCCAGCATAAGCCAGGAGGCAATTGCCAAGGTGGTCTCTCAACACTCCCCCCCCACCTTGCCCAATGTTTTTAACAGCTCCATCAAAGTTTAATTTTGTCCAGTCACGAGGAGGGGCAATCCAAGTGGTGGCATTCCTGATATTCCTTTTAGTGTTGTCAAACTTGGAGAACCCACTCAGGAGGTTCCAGCGTTCCGCTATCAAAGTTTCCCAGACAGCAGGAGGGCTAGAAGGGAGCTTCCATTTCACCATTCTGACATTTTCACTGAGGAGCTTAGTTCTGATCTGGAGGCAAGCATCCGACTAGATGCCTATCTCCCTGAATATCCTGTTATTCCTTTCCCTCCAGATAGCCCAGCATATGTGCGGGGGAAGCATACGCCAGAGGATCTGGAGGAGAGGGTGGTTTGAGGGGGATATCCAATTAGCAAATTGTTGTATCTTGTAGCCAAGGACCCACGAGATACCCAACCTGTCAAATATTCCCCTCCAAATGCTAATAGCATAGTCACAGTGGATGAAGAGGTGATTAACAGTCTCTTCTGCCTTCTCACAAAGGATGCATCTATTAGCCATCGAGAATCCTCTTGTAGTGAGATTATCCTGGGTTAGGATCTTACCGTGCATAAGGGTCCACCAGAAGAAGTTTATTTTATGTGTGAGTTGGGGAATCCACACTTTCCTCCAATCCTCCTGGTTGCACTCTTAATGAGTACTAGTTAATGATTTTTAACCTTCCTTAATGAGTAGCATAGTTAATGAGTACTAGTAAATGATTTTTTTATAGAGAGAGGTTGTAAAGGCCATGAATGGAAATTTGTTATAGTTTTATTTAAATGAGAACAATGTTTTATTGTAGATTTTGAATTGAAATAAATTTAGTATTGATTGTGAGTACATTTCTATCATTATGAAATTTGTGTAAGAATTATTGAGTAGGTTGATTGCCTCTTCATGTCTGCATTAGATAGCATATGTTTTATAGTTCATGTCGACATCCACTCCACTCCCACATCCACTCCCATTGAATCCATGTTTTTCTAATAAATGATAACAAGGGCCATAATGAGAAGTCATATAAGAAAGATACAATGTAGCATCATTAGTCATTATATTGTCACAACTAGGTTTGATAGTTTCTTGAGATTCATTAGGAGAGGAAAAAATTAAAAAAAATTGTTGCTAAGCTCATTAGAAAGAGGAGTGTCTTTGAATTCTTTATCATATTTCTTGCATAAATCGAAGGTCTGAAACTTTAAATAATCTAATAAATGTTGATGTGAAATCTAAGGATACCCATTAATCATCAAAAAGGGAACTAGAAGGAAGGAGGATCATCCTGAGATTAAGAATCAATTTTGGAATTGGGCTCTTTTGTTTCTTCCATAGAATTAGAGGTTTTATCAGATTTTGTATTTAAATAACTATTCAGTCTATCATTGGCATGAAGAGTGTACATCACATTATTATAGATAAATTTGAATTTTTGATGAAGAGTTGAAGGAACAAAATTTATAGTTTGTAACCAAGGTCTACCCAAAATAAGATTGTAATTAAGAGATCCATACATCACATGAATAGTAATATCTAGAATAACCATACCCACATTAATAGGTAAAGTGACGATGCCTAATATTTTCTTAGCAATATTGTCAAAGCTACGAATAGGAATATTACCAGGTTTAATGTTTGAAATATTAAATTTAATTTATTTTAACATGTCCATACTAAAAATATTTAGCCCCTACCCATTATCTATTAAGGTCCTAAGAATGAGATTGCCATTGATGAGGACAGCTACCATAAGAGCATCATATCCACTTTCAACTTCTTTAAGATGTAAATAATCTTGAGTAAACACTATTTGAGATGAGAAAGGAGTAGCATGCATGCACTGCAAAATGGAACTAATTTTATCTTGATTGGGAGGTGGAGTAGCAGGAGTGGTTAATTGTTTTTTCAAGGCTCCATGATATGTAGCAGATGTTTGAAGAAGTTCACAAAGAGAAATCTTGTCATGGGTATTATGGAGTTGTTCTACCAAATCATACTCCTTTCCAAGATTTTGAGAAAGATAGTGTGGAGGAGGAAGAATAGGTTGATAATGTTGGAGAGAAGTAGAAACAACCAGTTTAGAAGGTTTAGGATTATTTCTTGTATGACTGGTGTGAGCCACCGCATGATGGTCCTTAATAAATTTCAAATGACTACTAGGTTTCCCTTTGAAAGATATAATAGGCTTATTTAGAGTATATCCTTTGATTGTAATCATAGGAATTGTAGAAGTTTGAGAATTAGATTGAGGATAATTCTTAATAGTGATGATAGGTCTATTAGGAGGTTGAGAGCGGCTTGATTGAGGATATCCTTTGACACTTATCATTGGCCTGTTCACTATCATAGGTTGAGCAGGAATATTAACAACATTAACATGATCACACTCTTGAGTGTTCATGGGTTCATCACTAGAAGGGAGAGCATTAAGGAAATTTATATTATCATATTTTTCCAAGGTATCCTTAGAATAGGGATTATGGAATTCCTTTAGGAATTCATCTCTACTTGGAGTGCCAAATGAAGGCAAAGTGATATTGACAAAAGAATTTATTATATCTTCCCCTTTCTCTAAAATATTGTTATGAAGAGTATATATTCTAGGAGAAGGAGAAACATAAAACATGAACGGGTCATCTATTGGAGAAGAAGATGAAATTTCAACTATTGTGTAATTCCCTACAAGGGAACCCAAGAGGACTGAACATCTAGTCTCTAAAGGTGAAGTCAATTTTTTTTGTTATAAAACTATTACAATGCACATATTAAAAAGAATCGATACACATATGCTCACAAAACATGAATACAATATAACTAAGATTTCCTAGTCCTCGTAGGTTCCCTAACACTTCTACTCAAACAATATTAATTAATCTAATTATATTTAAGAGTTTCATAATGATTTACATGTCTAAAATATTTATAACCCTTAAGAATAAATGACTACTATGTGATGAACATGTTTAAATGAGTAGTCACCAGCATTTAATTTACCAACACAATCCATTCTTCATAACTAACTAATATAATTCATAACATCTCTTAAGCATCTTAAAAATTTAGTTTCATATAGACATTAGGGTAAAGAATATCATGCATTATCACATACCCTACTACCTAGATGTACATTGTACTAGATATATTTCAAGACACCAACTAAAATGTTCCTAACTCATTCTTAATATCAATCATAAGTTAACAATATGTGAATCAATTTATTGAGTTACTATCACAGGTTACACCGAACCAAAAGTGTATTGTACTTTTTTTTAAAAACTTACCTTAATATTTGGCATCTCCTTTCACAATTATACAAATATTCCACAATTGTAATTCCATTATCATTTATCATTCCTATAGACCTTCTTATCTAACAATAAAATTTATCTTGGAAATAAACAAAAGTTCATTCATAAACCAATCATTTCATAGTATTCCTTTATAGTCAATTATATAAGAGAATGTACTTATCATATCAATATAAGCTAGGTCCTTATTCACAAAACAAGAGAGAACTATAAGAATAAATTTTCATTCAAAAGATCACTTACTTTATTAAAAGATAGCATTAGAGGGAAACAAATGACAAATCCCACATTATTTTAATATTTGTGACATATACAAGTAAGAGCATAAATTTTCCCTTCATTTCACCTAGAAATACCCATTCCCATTATATTGATTCACCCTTCATATATTTCATTACATTACCCAACAAGGGATTTCAATAAATAGATACATCATAATTACAATTCACTGAAGTACATGATGCAGAAGTAGAATCTTTGACAGCTTCCAAGCATGAATTGAAAGGCAATGTCATCCATGCAACCACGAACAGTAACTTGATAAGATTAACCACCCAACCACATGGAACCGTGTACTTCCAGTCCCCCATGCTAGGAGATAAAACCAAGGTCCACACAAGGCCCTAAGCAATCTAAGGCTTCATAAAACAATAACTTAAAACAAATACAAGACATAAAAAAATATCACTTAACAATACAAAAGGGTTAGGTTTCTAACATACCCTCTAAGTGAGTGTCATCACATATCCTATTTATTGGGATCCTTCCTGGCAACCATGTAACCCCAGTCCCCCCTTTATGAATAGGGATCCACCCTGGCAGTTACCCATGGTCCCGATACTCCAACAGGTCTATGTGGGCATTATTATGTTTTGTTTCATTATCTTTTGGTTCCCCCCTTTCCCAGATGCATTATTAGGTTATCAATTTTTACTAACCCACCCATAGGATCATCTGGAAACCACTTTAGGGTTCCAACACCTATGGTGAGCCACTCACCTAGGGTATCTAGTCCCCTACCAAAAACATGACAAAATAATTGCAATACTTCAAATGCTTTATTTCAGAGGTTTAGGAAACTCTCCTGTGTACTCAGACCATCAGGATGAATCCTAACCTTAACCATAAACAACATAATAATAGTAAAAGGATTTCACATACTCAATACACCTTAAGTAAGACATTATGATAAAATTCAAGTAATAAAATGAACATAGAAGAAAATAATCCCAAATGAAATAAACTATCAAAAGGAAGGGTGATAAACTGACATCCTAAACCTTCCAAAACTCAATAACAATTAAATATGACTTTAACCACTATTCAAACATAAAATCCACATATAATTAAAAAGCACACAAGAAGACATAATCACTCCCAAAAATAGATAGTGACAAACTCATCAAGCCAACACATTAGATACAGATACTTAATTTCTAGATTTCATTACAAACATTTTTAAACTACCTTACTTATCTATAGGTATGATCAATAATTGATCAAACACAATAAAAAAATCACATTACTCCAATAAATAATATAGAAATAGGAAAATTATTTCTAGTTTTAGATTCTACCTCGAGTCCTCCAGAGAATTCCCTTAGTGTTTGAGAAATTCCATAAACCTTCAAGCTTTCTAAATTTCTACTTGCTGTCCTCCTAGATATACCCACACACAGAGATCTATAACTTTTGAACCACACTATATTGCTTCGATCACTCTAGTGAGAAGTGGATAAATTAGGTTCTTACCAACGTATCCAAAACTTAGCAAGATCCAACGGTTGGTTAGGGAGATATGGCCTCCGCATCAAGACTATATTTTTTTCTTGCAATAACCATTTCTCCATTTTCTCAGAAAAATAAAACACTATCCTCTTCCTCAATTCTTAAGTAAATAACATCATTTTCACATTGCCAATCCTATTCTCAGAATCTCCAAAAACCAGGTCCCTCCTCATAAAATATCTTACATTATACATATAGACAACTATATGGTTGGAGGAGTTGCTTTATGGGAAATAACTTCTCCAACTTCCATAGTTGGTTTCAAATTAAATAAATTATTCTTGTGAATGATATGTTACAAATTTAATTTTTTATTAACTCAAATAATCTTATGAAGTAATCAAGTATACCAATGATAAGAAACATGATCAAGTAACTCACATAACCCAATGGTAACTAGCTAGCCTTACTCCTAGGAGGTCTTGAGTTTGAATCTCCTAGAAAGCTAGTTTTGCAATTTAGACATAATTATTTTAGTTCTTCTATTATTATTTATTTATTTTATCTCAATACAATATTTAGATCACAACTCTAATTATACATATACATATCTTTATACATACACAAATATATTTATATATACATAGGCATATATGTGTGCACCCATATATACATACATATACTATATTTAGTCACACCAAAAATTTATTTAAACACATAATATATACATATATTTATTTATTTATCTAATAAAATAACCAAGAATCATATTAAAAACATACCTTTCAAGAATAAAAGAACATAGTCAACTGACCAAGATATAAATATCAAAACCATAGAAATAATAATACAACCAAAACCCAAATAGGGTGAATTCCTAAAAAAATAACCTAAGTCACAAGGTGTCTACTTGGGGAAACCTTGGTAATATATCCATGACAACAACATTCAAAGATTTTAAAGGCGCACTCAAACCTATGTGGCAAGGTGGAGTCGATGCCTGGTACCTGCATCTTGCATCACCTATTTGAGAAACACAAATATATACATATACGTGAAAGCAATGACAAACAAGGATGGGGAGTGCGACATAATGTGGATCTCCCACGGAAGTGACTATGACGGCCTCCCCTCATCCTACACACACAACATACAATACTCATTCTAAATCATGACTGAGTTAGTATTTTTAGCTCTACCATAATCTCAAAATAAAAATAAACTATCATCATTGATAATGCCATTATGTATATAAATAAAATTCCATTAAATATTCTAAGAATATAATTCATTAGGTAACATTCAAATCATTTACAAATTATCATTAGGATGAACATATTATCCAACATATTTTGAAAGCATGTCATCATCTAATCAAATAAGAGAAAGCATAGAGTTAAATTATGATGTCAATAGGGTATAAGAACCCATAATTCAAATTAATACTAATTAATTATAAAACAAGGGTCGGATTGAATCCATAATATGATCCATTAGGTGATTTGGGTTAATCCCTAATTAATAGTTATCATCACAATCCTACATAAAATCCTACAAGGATGTTAAATATGATTAGGTAAATCATAAAAAGAACCTAATCTTTATGGCGTTTTGAATAACATATATACACCATCCAGAACATAGTCATAAAAGTATCTTAATCAACTTAATTCATCCTATTATACTCAAACCATCAAAAAGGAAGTTCCGCACACAACAACATATCAAATTATTTCATAACACGATGTTCCTAAAATATCATGAACACATAGTTGGCATCACTACCCAAAGAGAAATATACATCAAACACTTACGTGGAGATGAGATATATTGGACTACTAACTTCAATTAGAATCATTACTAGAGAATAAAAGTCTCCAACTTCCAACCAGAATAATCAATTTTTGTGAGGGTTGGAGGGGCATTACATATTGTGTCATCTCTTTTCGCTAAGCTTTCTTTATGAGAAAGAGAGTAATCTGTGTCATCATCCAAAGGCTCAGTCCAAATAGAAGAATCCTCAAGGGTAGGAATATATCTATCAATAAAGAACACTATAGAAGAGGAATTGTCATGGTTAATTAAATCTTAGTCCATAAAGGGAAAAGAATTGAAAGAAAATGAAGGTTCAATTTCATCGTTATCCAAACTATCCTCGTAGATAAGGCTTATATTAGGAGAAAGGTAAGCTGACAATTCGTGATCTTCACAATGTAGGGTCTTGGATTGATCTTCTGTTCCTGAAGAGAAAGAGTTGTAAATGATAAGTGAGGGAGGAATATTATCTATGAAATGAAAAAGAGGGAAATGTACTCACCTTGAAGACTAGAAAAGGATGCAAGTTCAAATCTGCAAATAGACTGTCAAACTATGTGAGAAATTATAACATAGCTAGACCTAGAATTAAGAAGTTGGAGACTGCAGACTGTGAAATTTGAAGGTCCCAATAATATGTCAAATTTGAGGGTACAGGTCACACTTGGGTACAGGTTGACCTTGACCTATACCTGGACCCAAAAAATAGAACTAGGTTCTGCAAATCTAGAGTTTGTCTTCTTGGATCTATCACTGAAACACGCTATATAATAGGGGGTACAACTCAACCTTGACTTGTACTTGACAGTGTCAAAGCTCGAAATAAAAGATAGATTTGGAAAGTTCCCTGGAAAGGGTCATCGAATCTTCAATTGAATTTGTGTTTCCGAGTCTCCACCTATACATCAAAGAGAGGAAATTGTTGGGGGGAAGGGGGCTTACCTTGGTCAAGCCCCCATTTATGAATTAACATTGAATTGAAATAATGGAAATGAAATTTTACCATATAATAATAGTTAAATATAACAATGGAAATGCATCATACAAATGTAGATGAAATTGTGCCTAGTATGTGATCAATTATGTTGATGCAATAGTCCTGACTCAACACAAAAACCTAAAGGAAATCATTTAAGAAAAACCTCATGTAGTAGATGCTTGTAATTTTCATCAAGGTAAGATTAAACACAAAGAAGAAGACTTGAATGAGTGTAGATCTCCTCCTGTGAGGGTCAACTCATTTTGTCTCCAAGAAGCTAGATCTATGGGAGGAAATGCAAGCTTGGTTGAATGAATGGATAGTTTTTTTCTTAACCTCCTTGAATGCTTGTACTTGAGTTCTTGAGAGAGATTTCTTGTCTTATATGCACTTGTATATTGAATTTATATCCCTAAATGAAGTGAGAAGGCATCCTTTTATACCAATTTTGGGCATCAGAATCAAAAGGGCTGATTGCACTAGGTAGGAAAAGGCCAATACTTTGCATTGGCCTCAGGAGACAATCAAAATTCACCTCCCTGGGTATGGGAAAAGGTAAACCTATACTAGGTACAAGTTGAGGTTGACCTTTTCTTGGAGGTGCAAGCTCAAGACAAAAATCCCAGACCCTAAAATTATTGAGGGGGTCGGGGGAAATATGGTGAAATAAGAAGGAAAATCAGTCATAAATGCATTTAAATCTCAGAGGGAAATGAATTTTGTGACTGGAGGGATAAATGGAAAATCATGCATAGAAATTAAGGAAAACACATTTTTGTGCAAGATTGGAGGAAGAAAAAAGACGTTGATTTAAATCATGTATACAAATTAAATGCAATATGAGGTCCTAATGAAAGAAACACACTAAGGGGGGCTAACATGGTCTATAAAAGCGTATAAACATAATTTTTTACCTTTTTAGGATGATACAACTATCAATGCAAGATGATTACATACACAACACACTAATCAGTCTAATTGAATTTAATTTCTCTTTTAGAAAGTCAATCAGACAAGAAACATAAGGACAATGCTTCACAAATGCTTCTTGATATTCAAATTAATGTGAAGGAAAAATAACACCTTTGCACAAGTTTTAAAAATGGAAATTAATTATTTGAATTGATCATTGCAAGGGACTAATTTGAAAATAAAATAATTCCATGCCACAATTGTATAGAAGGACTTGATCCTATATTTTATTTCTTCATAGAGGTTAACTACAATGATATATTTTTTTATCAGTAATAAGTATTTCATTAATATGTAGAAAATATTACATCATCGCCATACATGGCTATCGATTACAATCATGCAAAAAAAAAATTGCATTCCTCTGATTTGCTCCTAAGTTATTCAATGCGGGTCTTACCCTCAGCCACCCCACTCGTGCCTCCAAACTCTTCTTCTTGGGCCCTACATGCTACGTTGGCCTTTCCACTCCTCCTTGTGACTAGCAGCTACCTTCAAATTTGTGGCTTGTTATCCTCTCCCATTGCTGCACTCAATTTAATGGGCGTCTGCTTCCATTTTCTTCCAGCGAGCTCAGCCTTGACCTTATTCTACACCTCTGTCTTTCTTTTCTACAAAACGGCCTTCAAGTCCTTCCAACCATAGAGGGCCTGAGCTAAGTGAATGTCCTTTGGGCTGGCTGTAGACCAGAGCACAAGTGGCTACAATCCTTTGCTTTCGTGTCCCACCATTCAAAATGATGCATCTCCCATGTGCACCTTGACCCCCACCTCCGCCCACTGCAGTATTTCCTCAACTCTTTATACCCACTTGATCGCCATTCACTATTGGACCACCCACCATACTTTGTCTTTTGATGCAGCCATTGAGATCCTAAGTGCAACAAACAAGGACGAGATGTACAAATTTTTTCATGGTTTCCACCAATCCTACAGATAGTGATCCCTAAAGATTTCCCGTATTGCTGCCCAAAAATATTCGTCATCCTCCTTTAAAATGTGGCTCAGTCGATTCATCGTAATGGATCCTTCAAATGCTGGGATCTGGCCTGTTGTGCTAAGGGAAAAATTGGCCTCCATTCTGCACTATTGTCTTTTATTCATAGTTTCAAATCTTTGGTCTTTCCTTCTTCTTGGTTGGCTTTAAAGTGCTTTTGAAGCCTCTAGAGGCCCAAAAGGTGCTATCATTATGCTATTGTCCCCTCCATCCCTTCACATTACTCCTCTCTATACTTTCTCTGCATTCACATGAAGGGAATCCTTGGCTTACGAGATCTTGCAATGAAATAACTCATGCTCACACGCATCCACCTTGACATCATATCCTTTTCCTTCTAGTGAGAAAAGATGCCACGTAATTTCAATGGGGAGTTTCTTCATTTTGGTTCTAGCTCTCCATCCTCGGGTTTTATTATAGTCAAAACCTCCAAACTATGGTTTCCTTTCTTGGTGTGTTTCTTTACCTCTATATTTCATTTCTCAAATCTTCAAATAGTTCAAATTGGTTTTTGAGTGATCCATTGGCACCAATATTTGACAGTTTCTTTGCCATCTCATTTGCTGCTCTCGGCACCTGTGAGACTTTGAAGTCTTCAAATTCTCCCACCAAATTCCTAATTCATCTCATGTGTTTATTCAAATACTAGGTGTCCATTTTTCCTTTGGTAATCCCGTTCACTACTAGGAGTGAATCTCCTTCCAGATGAATTCTCCTAAGCTGTAGTCGTCTTGCCATTAGGATGGCCTCAACTGCTACCAAACACTCAACCTCATTGTTTGTTCCATTTTTTAGTCTTTTGACCCCTATCACCATAATTTATCCCCTCTCATTCCGTGCAATATATCCTATCCTATATATTCTTGGGTTGCTACGTGAGGCGCCATCAAAATTTATTTTGACCCATCCAGGGGATGGGGGTTTCCATTTACTCATACTGGTGTCCTCGACCCTTTTGGAGGTTGCACCCTCCCATTCCCATTAACAGGTCAACTACAATGATATATTACAATGTGTTATCCTCCTTATTTCCCCATCATGATTTCCCTTTATAAGGATTAGGGAGCACTTCAAATCGACATGTCTTTTAGTCACAAAGTTTATTCATTAATTATTTGCCCTAAGTTTGTTCATTAATTATTTTCCCTAACTAAATGACATCAAATAATTAAATATTATTATCCCTAACTTCTAAATATTTTTTAATTTTTTTATTGTTGTAAGCTGTCTTGATGAAAATACCCATTCTTGATTATGAAAATATTTTCAATCTGGTTTGTGCACATTAGTCTTCTTTGAATAAATTTCTTGTTCTTATCCCTTATTGGAAATTGTATGGCATAAAATCAACTCTCGTATGCAAATAAATTAGTGCAATTCATATATGGTTGAAAACAAG
Organism: Thuja plicata; assembly: GCA_018584345.1. Classification (NCBI taxonomy): domain Eukaryota; kingdom Viridiplantae; phylum Streptophyta; class Pinopsida; order Cupressales; family Cupressaceae; genus Thuja; species Thuja plicata. The sequence continues at coordinate 15,551 of MU224124.1, forward strand.
GCCTTCGAGAAATGTTTCTTTTGAAAAGATAAGTTCCCCTCTCACTCCAGATAAATAACATTCATCTTCTGAGAACGTATTCATATTCATGCTCCCATGGTAAAAATAATCTTTACTTCCAGTGAACTCACCAATAATATGTTTGGTTTTACTTTCATCTCACATGTGAAACAATAATTATATTCTTCACCCTACTTGTAAAAAAATTCTCACTTATCAACTTCATATTTGCATGCAATTTCTTGATTCACCTGCAATATGTCAAAAAGGTTTATTAATGCCCCTTTATACATTTTAACATAAACCTTGGCGCGGGGTCCAATAACATGACTGAAATCTCTACCCTTCTATGCAGCCTAAAGGTGGTAGTTACCTTGGGAGCTAAAAGACTTGTTATAGAGGGGGAATCCAAAATCATCATTGAGATGGTTAAAGGAAACTCTAAAGCTGGCTGGAAATTGTCCTATCTACTACAGGACATCTGGTCACTTCTCCCCAGATTTGATGAGTTTAAACTTCAACACATTTTTTAGGAGGGAAATGTCGTGGCTGACAAGCTAGAAGCCACGGGGCTCAATCAACATGGTCTCAGATGTTGGAGGAACCTGGGCTCTCTTTCCAAGAAAGCTACTTTGCTTGTCGAAAAAGAAAATTCCTAACCTATGAAGTACAAGCTCGACTATGATTGGACGGATGAGGTAGTGAATAGAATCACGAGGATTGGGCAAAATTCAAATTTTCAAAAAGTGATGGGAAAGGCTTTTAATATTTTTAGAAGTCTGAAAAGATGGGCTATTTACTCCAATTTAGGGAAAAGTATGGGCCTTTTCAAATTTCAAACTAGCGTGGAGAATAACACAAGGCAAGATGCACTGGACATCATAGATAGGGCTAGGTGGTGCATTAATTATGAGGAAAGTAATCATTACAAGATACGCAAAAACTCTACAATTAATTCGGCCAATCTTGTGACTGGTACTTTTCATTTCAAGAAGCTAGACTTTATTCGCTTCTGGTTTTTCATCCTCTACAATTCTATCCTCTGGTTCTTGGTTGGTAAAGTCCATGAGACGCTGGTTTGGAGAGTGTTTGGTGTTGGTGCGAAAGGTGTTATGTCAATGGAGATATAGATTGAGATTAATCCTGAGTATAGCTCTAATATGGGCGGCGATATGGTGAGGGTGGAACCCTCTAGGATTGAGGCCGGTTTTCTCAAAAACCAGTGCGCGATAACCTATTTGAAGGAAGGTGGGTTTTACCCATACATGGAAGCTATGGGAGAGTGATGAAATTATGTCCATGCAGCTGGTTAAGACTTGGTCAAAATGCAAAGTTACCATAAATGACATTACCTTTGAGGTTAACGAAGAATTCATTGCTTAGGCCACAGGTCTCTCTACAGAGGGAAAAAAGTGGAAAAAGACTACAAAGAGCCGCGACGACATTGGAAAGGCAAGATTTTTCAAAAAAATTGAGATTTTGGTTCCAATATATGGAGGATTTAAAAGGGAGGAATTACCTAGCCCATGGAATGATGTTTGCCTCATTCTCATGAAGTACATTACCCTAGAAGGCCACTTCGTCACAAGCTACAACTACCATTTTCCACTACTCAATCACTTTAGGTACAATGATATTATATCCTTCCCGTTCTTCCTTCTACACTCTCTTGAAACTTCAGTTTTAGATGTTAGAGAAAAGTTAAAAGCCAAGAAAAATTATTGTATCCTCCACCAAGGGCTTATCCTCCGCCTCTATAATTTCTACCTTGCACTTTGTCCCCCCAGAATTGTGTCTCTACAGGGTTATACCACGCCTAAGGGCACTATGGAAGCGACGTGCGTTCCTAACCCCTCATCTTCATCCAAAACCGTAGATAAAAAAATTAATGTTGGGTCCATGGGTGGCACCCAAATCACCATTGAGTCGGAGGAGGACGAGGAAGATACTGAGAAAAGATGGAGGTCCCACAAAATTGCCAAAACCCGTTTCAAGTAGAAAGCAGTTAGGAAATGGTAAATTGAAGAGGAGGAGGAAATAGAAGATTCAGAGAAGGAGGCTAAAAAAAGCAGAACCAGTGGGAACAATAAAAAAGGGAAAAAAATAAAACTCAAGGAAAAAGGAAAAGGTAAAGTCCCGCAAGATCTGGATGGGGACAAAAAAAGCCTCGATTCCACCCAAGTCTCGGCCAACTTCACTATGCCTATCATGGACCTTTCCAAGGGAAATATTCTCAAAAGATAAGATCGCGGAATTACAGAGCACTTCCTTGTTGTCTGTGAACCCTTAGGTGGAGGCGAAGGAGCCCAAGAGAGAGGTGAAATCCAAAAGTGGATCCTCAGAGGTTAAGGATAGGATGACTAAGAGCCTTCGAGCCATGGAGAATGAAATTGGCCATATCCAAAAGGAGGTTAAAAATGTTCATGCTTCCTCCCTGGACTCGGTTTCCAAAGAGGATCTGTCGATGGTCAAGGAGGAAATTAAGAACCTTAATGATAGTTTCAACAAAGTTACTGAGTTCGCGGTGAAATTTATGCACTCGGCGGCTACCACTCTCCACCTCCTGCAAATGGAGAAGGGGTCTTCTCAAGAGGAAGCACACAAGAACGAGAGGCTTTTCCAATTCCTTGCGGAGGATTGGCTTAAGCTATTGTTAGAAAATGGGGGTAAAAACCCCAATTAACCTCCTCTTTTTCCATGATTTGCTTTGTCTATGTTTTTTGTTGGCTAGCCATTGAGGGCTCTACTATGATTCTGATGAACTCTTATGATGGGTTTAGACTCAACTCCATGCATACTAAAAGTAATATCTACTTTTATGGTTTTTACTTTCACAGACTGGTTACCAGTTTCAAGGTGAAGCTGGGGTCTGTTAGGATTTACTCTTACAACTGGTCTAGTTATATTTCCTGCTTTACTGCTACTTATTTTTCCTTCTTTAATGTTAAGTACTTAGACTCTTACTTGCACAGACTGGTTACAAGCTCCAAGGTGATGCTGGGGTCTATTAGGGAGTACAGAATGGTTGCCAGCTCCATGATGGAGTCAGGGTCTGTTAGTCTTTTTTTCTGGTTTTTGATGCTAAAAAAGGGTATTGGGTGAGGGTGTTTTGACCCCTATACTGTTCTAGGTGTTTGCTAGTTCTATGCACTTCTCGTGCTTGCTATGTCCTTTCGGGTTAGCCCCCTTGTCTTGGCTGCTTTTTATAATAAAAAACATAAACCTAATTAGTTATAATTAGATATTATATTTAATTCTAATTTTATTATAAATATTATGTATATTTTAATTAATAGTTATTAAATAAAAATAAAATTATTATAGATTAAATGATGTATGAGTTATGCATTGAAAACTATGGTTAAAATAAAACAAACACAAAAAAATTTGGGAATGCAATAGTATATTGCTATGGCAAATACAATAATCAGTCTTTCCTCTATGCAAACATCTTTCATCTTCATGTTATACTTTATTTCACCCAAAAGTGAAATTGGTCCTCATTGGATGAAATTACTTCTCCCTCACCTTGTGATTATTTTTGAAAATGTTGCAAATGATATTTACAAACTTGGACATTTCAATATTAACAAAATCATTAATATAAGATCTTCATCCTTCTGAATTTCCCAAGCACTATTAACCTTTTCTTCATTTCTCAATTTATGCCTAAACAAATATTCATATCCCTTTTCAAAATTCCCATAAATTACTCATTTACTCCTACCAATCCCACTTGTTCACGAGTCTCTTGAAAATCTGACTATGCAGAGATCAGTTTTAAGAAGAAAAACCATCACTCGATGAAATGTTTTGAATGTTTTATCGAAAATGGTATTTCGACATAAATTTGTGTTTCGGTGAAATAATTTTTGGCATTTCGATATAAATTTGTGTTTCGGTGAAATAATTTTATCTTTCTCCAAATATTAATGTTTCTTCAATGCCTGTTTATGGATCCGACAATAAAATTTTACATTGATGCTTCCACATTTTGCACACGTGTCTATTAGACAGTTAACATATATATTTTTCCAATTTGTTCACATTTTGGTGCAGTTATTCAGGATGCTGGAAAAATTTATGGAAAATGGCTTATCAGCTGTACATGTAATTATAGCTACTTGTATTTTTTTGAAAGCACCTTTTGCAAATATATTTTTTATAGCTCATGTGGTTATAATGTTCAATTTGATTCAAATTTTCAAACTAATCATGTGTCTTGTCTGATCTTCAACATTTTGCATCCATGTGTCTTGGTTGAGTCTCCGAGGGATGATAACCAGATGAATACTGAGTATGAAATGGGAAAAAATGCTAACCAAGACACTATGGCTGAAGTGGGCAAGGAATATTTTTCCCCCAACACTATGACGGAAAACCATAAAACTGTTGTGGGTACTGGTCAACAAACAGAAGGCTTCTGGACTTTATTTTTGTTAAATAGCTTTGTGTGGCTTTGTATTATTTTTTGGCTCATGAACTTTGATACTTTTAGTATGTGAGAAACCACTCGCTACTGGTTTAGCTTTTATGTTTTGGTTTTTGATAGAGGTAGATAATAGTTTATTTATTTAATTCTACTAACTTTACTGATTCAATATGCTGGTAAGTCTGTTTTAAGATTTTAACTTTTGGCACAGGATGGAAGTATTCAGGCGAGGGACGTGAAAAGTGTTTTTACACATGTTGATTGTATTTGAATTTTTCTGAAACTTGTTCAAGCATGGCATATTAAGATTTCCACATTCATCAAAGGGTTTTTTACAATCAATGAGACATTTATTGTATCCACTCGATAAAAATGTTTTGACATAAGTCTACTTTTCAATGTTTCATAGTCTTTGATGTTTCATCGATATATTTCCATGTCAAAATAAGCTTCCATTCTTCTATCGATAACTTTTGTACTAAAATTAGTCTTTACTAATTCCATGGTTATAAAATTTATAAGTTCTCTTCATTTCCACGTTATGTATATGTGTCTACCTTGGGTAGCTTTAATTACAATAGCTGGCAAAAAATTGTAAGAGAATATCTCCTGATTGGTAGGAATTTTTCCTGGAAATGATTTATCAAGAGTTCAATCAAATCACCCATTTTGATAGATGTCTAAATGATATCCCAGATTTTTGGTTCTAGCCATGACCTGGGAATAATGGTAACAGGTACACTAGAACATTTGACCTTGTTTTTCGACCAAACAATGCGACCAACAAATAAAAAGGTTTTGTTTGGTTGAATTATAGAAGGAAAGCTTTGATTTTTTTTTAATCCATACCCGTGTTGGTCAAAATTTAACATTTTGTTATTCCATGCACGGCATGGGCATAAATTTAAAAAAAAAAAAGGTTTCACATTTCATTATTCCATGCACGACGAATTTGATCAAGGGCGAAGCCCGAAGGAGGAAGCACTATTTGGGGAAGCAGTATTTGGAATACACTATTTGGGGAAGCATGACGAATTTTATCAAGGGTGAAGCACGAAGGAGGAAGCACTATTTGGGAAAGCACTATTTGGAATACAAAAGATTCACAGTTCGGAGTATGTTCCTTTTGTCTTCTCTTGTTCTATTTGTGGCACTGTCGTTCTTGTGATGAACAGATAGCTTATTAACCCTAAAAATTCATTTATACATCTTCCTGGTGAAATAATTTTTTATGCATCCTCAATATTTTTCATTCAATTAAACATTTTATGTGTTTCATTATATTAGTCTGCCGCGAACTGTTAGATGAATTAACATCCACTGCCACTCCATTGATGCACACTATCCTCCTGAATTCATTTAATCTGTTTCAACCTAGTTTGTATTTTCACCATTGGATTGTCTATGCCGCTGGATGAAAATCAAATTAGGGAAATATACTTTAATTTATCCAACACTCAGAGCTATGGAGGTTTTCGAACCACTTCAAGTTTGATACCCTAGGCTAATCGAGTTTAGCATGTTTAGCCAGTGGGAGAAAGAGGGAACAAAAATCTACAGTCAGTGGTGGACATAGGTCAAGGAGTCGCCAATTCCAAGACATTAGAAGGCCACAAAAACTTTCCCAATGATCTGTGACTATTCCAAACGCCCAACTTTAAACTAATCTATTAAACCTGAATCTAGCTTGATCACCTAGGATTTGTGTTGAACTAGTTTGAAGTTACCGGGATAGAATCAGTCACTCACTGTTTGGACTGTGAAGTGGTGATTGTAGAAGATTGAGACCAAAACATAAAAGATAAATGGGGAGTATTATCAGAGTATTCTATGTTAATCAGTTGCAATAGGGAATAACAGAGTTTCTTAGAAGGCACTTGGTGGATAGGATAGTTCCCTGAATTTGGAGGTATTCAAAGACTAAGGAATTTGTCATAATTAGTTGAAACCATTGTTCACAGTTTAAAGTGACATTCTCAATTGGTTGTGTACAGTAGATTGGGCCTATTAAGCTTTAGTTTCCTCCACTCTACATCAGGATAATTGGTGGATAGGGTAGTTCCCTGGTTTAATCTTATTTCATAGTGCACCAAAATAATTGATCACTCCACCAAAATTATCATTGAGTGGTCTCATAAAAAGCTAAAGTAATATTTATCCATATGGAAGTAACCAACATAAATAATGATAATAATTAAGGAATAAAATTGAAGTTAA
>MU224124.1:26104-40417 GCA_018584345.1 Thuja plicata
TCTCACCTGAAGACAAAAGAAAATTAAAGAAACTTGTTTTTTAAAGTATTATTTACATGTTTTTTGATTTCATAGGCCTATGAACAGAGACTCACTTGAGTAGCAAGTAGAGTTACATCTCCATCTTAAAATGTAAGAGTTCCCCGAGGTTCGATCAATTTTGGATCTGCCAAGCTAGCCATTAAGCTCAAGTTCACCACTTACTGCAAAGTTCAGTAACATACTGAGATAAACAGAATCACTCAACAACTTAATTAGACCGTTTCTTGGATATTGTAATTTATCTAATGGTGGGACCCTTGTTGTTTCTGTGATGTCTAATTCCTGCTCTTTCTATGAAGAATCATTTCAGTGATGCATGCTTCTTCGTGAAATGGTGTATTTGATACTAGATGAAATAGTCTATTTGATGTATGTAATGTCGAATATAGGATGTATAGAATTGAGTGATATCTCAGTGTGAAGTGAACATGTATAGAATTCCTCTTTGTTCGATGGACACAAAAGCATGATGCACTCTTTGCATAAAAATGGTGATGCATGCTCCTATAAATTATGTATGTGATTCCATACATTCTAATGAGCCAATTTCTATATGATTCTGAACCAAGTATGTTGATAATAAATATTGAAGTAACGAGCTTAATGAAGAAGTAACAAGCTTAATGAAGAGAGAGAAGCGAGTGGCCTTTCCCCTACGGTTAGGTCGAGAAATAATAGACGACGCTATAAGTTTGTCAATTTGTGTGTAATATTCATTAGTTAGTGTTAGTCAAATTAGTTAGTGTTAGTTCTAGTAATTTCATTGGGTTGTTCGTGAGTCTAGTGAGTAGGATTAGTTAGGAAAATGAGTGTCTTCTAAAAGAGGTATGGGGTTTGAATGGGTTCCTTGGGTTGATCAGTGATAAAAAGAATATAGAGAGTACAAAGTATAAGTCTAGTATAAGATTCCTATTTGTTAGGAGTTTCCTAATGAGAGGATATGTACTATCATATTATATCATGATTAGCTTACTCCTTACTTGGAACTAGGTCTCTAATCAAGATAGTACTTGGCATGAATAAGATATACTTATGCTAAGCTTAACAACACATAGAACTCTATTACTCTATCACTCTATCTCTATTCCTATATAACTATAGAAGGAAAAACAACTTATGCATGCATAAATTAACACAACTACCTAAGCGTTAGAGACTTTTCTGAACTTTAATAAAATAAATTGCAGATACTTTTCCCTATATAGATTAGTGAAAAGCTCATAAAAGAAAGCTCTTACTATAGAAGGAAAAGGAGGAACGTTATCTTATCTCTACTAGTTATTTGATCCTATACTGATACTAAATTAATCATATCTTTGACTATACTAAACCCATCAATAATATATATATATATAATTTTTTTAAACAAAAATTTGTATTGGTCTCTTTTTTGACATTCTAATATCAGTAGTTTCAATGAGAATGACATGTGTTTGACATCAATGGCGATGAATGTTGGTCGAGAAAATGATACACTATTTATGATGTTTCAACGTGACTGCTATGTGTTCGATGTTGATTCTGGCCAATTGTGGTCGACAAAGCGACACCCTATGTTTGATGTTTCGATGAGACTGCTATATGCTCGATGTTAATTGTGACCAAAGGTGGTCAAAATTTTGGCAAGTTGACCACTTAGACAAAAGTTTTGATCTACAATTCTTCTAGCTTCTCGCAATTTTTTCGGTGAAGATTCGGTCGATAATTCAACCACTAAGTAGGTCAATGTTTCGACTACTGGTTTTCCTGTTGAATAAGCGACCAAAAAAGTTTAACAACAGTTATAGTCGTATGTGCAACCAATGGGTGTCAAATATTTGACTATTCCTCATCGAAAAATAGGGTAAAATTTACTAGTGTTATCATTTGTATTTTTCAAAATCACTTTCAGCAAGCCTTATTTTTGTGTGTTCGGTAGTAATCATGTTTTGTTTTTCTGTCTCATTACTTGTTGGGGATGCTGAAAAAGGTTGTGAAATTAAGTTTTGAGCCTTGTAATTGCATCTTTTTGAAATCTTCTAAGACTCATCTTCCAAACCATTTTCAGTAAAATCATATCGATACAGTAGTTTTAACTACAACATCTACCATTTGCATTTGTGTGGTTTTCTCAATGCCGCTTCTGTAAACATGATTTTTCTGTATATGTTGCAATCATTGTAATTCATGAAATCATGTTTCTTGAGGTGTGTTGTTCACACAAATTTCATATTTTGTCTGTGCTACCATTTCTTTATCAGCTGGAGGATGCTGCAATGTTCCGTGACTTGGTCCTCAAAATTCATTTTGTTATTTCTTATGGGATGCAACTAAGCTTTAGATAAAATGTACCATTGATCAAATTTGAAAAATTCAAAAACACCACGGATTTTATGCCAAAAACATAGTGTTTTCACAAATTTGGGAAAAAAATAGTTTGACATTTTTTTGTCTTTAGTACATTCTGGAGCTTAAGCAGTGCCTTTCTCATGTGTGGAAGATTAGGGCATCTTTCATTTGGATGAAACTGGATATTTTGGTGAACTTTATTTCAACTTAGTCGATCATTTATGTTCATCGATAATGATATTTTGAGGAAAACAATTTCTAGTTACATCGATGTTCCCATTTTGATGAAATTTTGTGTTCGATAAGACTACTTTAGTCTTTGTCGATGATATAAGTTTTACCGATGAGTAGTTTTCGATGTGATTTTTCATTATTTGTTCAATGAAGATACCCACTATTACTATTTTTTTTTGTTTTTTTGGCAAAAATGGCAAGGCCATTATCATATATTAATATTTCTTAAAAACTGCTTCGATAAGTCTCTAGGGGGAAAGAAGCAGGGAAGAAAATCCCCATCCTGGCTCAAAAATACAAAAACAAGCATCATGTCTATGATGCATATTACATCTTGCCATGACAGTGAGTATATCACTAGCTAAGAATTTACATTAGGCATCAAGATTAGCCGAGGAACGTATATCCTATAAAATACCCCTATAGCCATACACAATTTAACAAAACAAAACCCCACAAAATAGCTACAGCCTGGCCAAAAACTAAAGAAGACCTAGCATTTAGGTACCTCCTAGTCTACCCTTACCTTTACCCAGAAAATGCCCAGTACAGGATCCCCATGAAGCTGAGACCGAAGATGATCTTGTGAAAACTTGACGAGGGGGACTCATCATATCCATATCCTCTACATATGCCAGCACCACCGAAAGATTATCAAAGAGTGCAAACACATTAGCGACGACCCCATTTGGAAGGAGGTCTATGAACTTGATAATATCTCTCTAGAGATGCTTATGGTCGCGCCCATCTAGTGCCAATTTCATGATATCGTAAAGGCGAACAAAATCCTTTCTGCATTCAAGGTGAGAAGAAGCGAAAAGGCCCCCCACCCAAGCTTTTGAACCACTAAGTGAGTATCCATTTAATTCCATTTCAAGAGACGATTCCGTAGAAAACTCTGGCTTTAAAAGCTGCATGAAGAGTTTATAATCTAGGAGCATATCATACCAATTAGATAGAAAAACTGAAACTACCAAAGAGTTATATATGTGTCTTGGAGCATCTGGGAGCAGGATTCCATCACCAATTATACCTCTGATTGCCTCCATCACGACACCCGACAATTTTTTAAACACCACTTTCATATGTATGCCTAGCTACAAAGGGGAGATTATTAAAGACCCATGATTAAGTTCCTATAGTAGAAGGGCTAAATAGGCCATTACGGGCGAGGCTAGCATGACATTGTACCTACCCTAGTTATTACGCACATTGTAGGAAATCAACAAAATCTATTTCCACTACATAAAATAGTGGTGTAATTTAGCACCTCGCAGATATGGATCTGTACTTTGTGCCTTACAGATTACCGCATCCCATTTATGTTCATCGATAATGATATTTTGAGGAAAACAATTTCTAGTTACATCGATGTTCCCATTTCGATGAAATTTTGTCTTCGATAAGACTACTTTAGTCTTTGTCGATGATATAAGTTTTACCGATGAGTAGTTTTCGATGTGATTTTTCATTATATGTTCAATGAAGATACCCACTATTACTATTTTTTTTTGTTTTTTTGGCAAAAATGGCAAGGCCATTATCATATATTAATTTTTCTTAAAAACTGCTTCGATAAGTCTCTAGGGGGAAAGAAGCAGGGAAGAAAATTCCCATCCTAGCCCAAAAATACAAAAACAAGCATCATGTCTATGATGCATATTACATCTTGCCATGATAGTGAGTATATCACTAGCTGAGAATTTACATTAGGCATCAAGATTAGCTGAGGAACATATATCCTATAAAATACCCCTATATCCATACACAATTTAACGAAACAAAACCCCACAAAATAGCTACAGCCTAGCCAAAAACTAAAGAAGACCTAGCATTTAGGTACCTCCCCATCTACCCTTACCTTTACCCAGAAAATTCCCAGTACGGGATGCCCGTGAAGCTGAGACCGAAGATGATCTTGTGAAAAATTGACAAGGGGGACTCATCATATCCATATCCTCTACAAATGACAGCACCACTAAAATATTGTCGAAGAGTGCAAACACATTAGCGACGACCCCATTTGGCAGGAGGTCTATGAACTTGATAATATCTCTCTGGAGATGCTTATGGTCGCGTCCATCCAGCGCCAATTTCATGATATCGTAAAGGTGAACAAAATCCTTTCTGCATTCAAGGTGAGGAGGGAAAAGGCCCCCCACCTAAGCTTTTGAACCACTGAGTGAGTATCCATTTAATTCCATTTCAAGAGACAATTCCGTAGAAAAATCTGGCTTTAAAATCATACTAATTAGATAGAAAAACTGAAACTACCAAAGAGTTATATATGTGTCTTGGAGCATCTGGGAGTAGGATTCCATCACCAATTATACCTCTGATGGCCTCCATCATGACACCCGACAATTTTTTAAACACCACTTTCATATGTATGCCTAGCTACAAAGGGGAGATTATTAAAGACCCATGATTAAGTTCCTATAGTAGAAGGGCTAAATAGGCCATTATGGGCGAGGCTAGCATGACGTTGTACCTACCCTAGTTATTACGAATATTGTAGGAAATCAACAAAATCTAATTCCACTACATAAAATAATGGTGTAATTTAGCACCTCACAGATATGGATCTGTACTTTGTGCCTTACATATTACCGCATCCCATTCTGAATGCCATGTTTATATGCTTACCTCAGACAGCTACGATGTTAGCATGAGAGAAACATCTTGGGAAAAGGAAATCCAAGTGAGAATTTATAAAAAGTACAGGTAATTAATGGAGCCTCCGCCATTTGATAGCACACCCTATAGCCATCACGTCCAACTGACATGGGTAATGTTTTGTGTAAATTTTGAAGCTGATTTCCATGTGATCTCTCAGGTCCCATGCTAGAAACTTGTAAATCCCTGACATTTATTCCTTACAGCCTTCGTCATGTAAAAAGCTTGGTAAGTTTTGCCACTGGACTGTCGTGTAGGATTTTTCCCAGTCCACCTCACCCTCAATCACACCTTGGTTCAACAACCAGTTGAAAAATCTATTTCATTCTCTGTAGCAGTGTGATATAATGAAAGATGAAAAATGTGACAAAATTTGAATTGCCTCTTGTAACACATACTGAATTCCCCAATTAGCAGTAAACTTGGTGGTGAGGGAAGAGATAATCAGAAGGGAGTCACCTTCTACGTGCAAGTGTTTAACTCCTAGCTGGATAGCCATTTTGATCCCATAAAGGATAGCTCTAGCTTCGACCATGTTGTGGGTCCCATCTGGAAGCATGTAGTGTGCTACTTTTATTACGACCGAGTCCTTATTTTTTAAAATTGAATCCACTCCAGATATCCCATGGTTACTTTTACACGCACCATCAAAATTAAGTTTGATATAATGGGAATGGAGAGGGCTCCATTTAATATCTTTTCTTACCCGCAGCTTGGGCATTCTCCCAATAAGGACCCCCTTAAATGGGATGATAATTTGTTTCCATTTATTTAGGATAGCATTGTCAAAGGACATAAAAGTGGAAGGAAGGGCCTTCATTCTACAAACATGAGCATTGACCATTTTTGGGATGTGTTTTTCAGCCACTGTTAAAATCTGTTCCACTGTAGAGATTTTTTTTCTGAATATCCTCTTATTTCTCTCCCACCACAAACACCAAACTATTGTTGCTGGAGCCATGTGCTAGATTGTTGAGAAAAAGACCCTTGATACAAAAGAGGCCATTGTTGCAAGATCAGTTTCAGGGTATTGGGGAGGGGGGCCTCCCCATCATAGTTTATTTAGCAACCATTTCTGCACTTCTTATGCAATTTCACATGTTACCAGAAGATGGTTAGTATCCTCCTCCACCTTTGAACATAGAACACATGTGACTGAGTCCATAATGCCAAGACATTTAAGTCTTGTGCTTGATAAGATCCTATCTTGAATGACGAGCCACATAAAAATAGCATCTTAAGGGAGGATTGCATTATGCCAAGCAAACTTGATGATTGGATTTGAAGTCTCTGGAATATGGACCAGACTCTTATATCCTTCTTTAACTAAATAGCACCCTGAATTACTCTTAGTCCATACCAAATTGTCTGATATATCATTAATAGAAATAAAATGTTGCTTAAGGATTCCCTCTAGATCATTCTTCTTAGCTAGAGGAATGGGTAGGTGAGAGAAATCTTTCCATTTTGCCAAACCTCCTTCAAAAGTCAAATAATCGGTCGCTTTTACATCTCATTGTTCTTCTAGGATGTTTCGGGACTACTGCAGATTAGGAAGCGTAGAGAGCTATGGGGAACCATTCCAAGAGTCAGTCAAAAAATGAGTGTGATTCCCTAAATTAATAATCCATGAGAGGTGAGGAAGGATGATCACTCTACTTTTTATAATAAAGTTCCACATATCCATTCCTAATGGTGGATTTGTTATTGTGAAAATTCTGACTGGATTCGGTGAATCCAGGTACTTAATTATGATCACCTTAGCCCATAAGCTTTGAGGACATTCATAAATTTTCCCTGCTAATTTAGCACCCAAGCTAAGGTTCCTTTCTAAAATTTTGTGGAAGCCAAGTCCCCCATTGTCTTTTGGTTTGCAAATTTTATCCCATTATACCAGAGGAATTTTTTTTTTCATCTAGATTCCCTTGCCATATGAAATTCCTCAAACATTTAGATATCTTTTTAATGACTCCTGGAGGAGTTAGAATGAAAGACATGATATAATTTGGTATGGAGCTTAATAAAGATTTGGCTAAGAGAATTCTTCCTGCCAAAGACAACCATCTCACTTTCCATGAAGTAGTTCTATCTCTGATAGTAGCCAAGATGTCATCCCAAAATGCCAACATTGCCTTTCCTTAGAATAAGGGGATTCCAAGGTATTTACTTGGTGTGAGAGAAATTGAAAACCCGAGGATCTACTTAATTAATCAGGCTTCCTTTAGTTTGATGTTAAATAAGAATATTTTTGATTTGTGTTCATTTAGTTTTTGGCCAGATGCCTCACAGTACTCTTGCAGAGTGTTTTTGATGATTTTTTCCTCTTTGATGCTACCTTTTCCAAATAGTAGTGAGTCATCTACGAACAGAGTATGAGTGATAGAAAGCTGAGATTGTCTAATACATATACCTTCCCACATACCCATAGTTTTGTTTGCAAGAGATTAGTCTACTTAGCACTTTCGCCAATATAATGAAGAAGAATGGAGATAAGGAATCCCCCTGTCTAACTCATTGGGATGAAGAGAAGTAGCTGCATGGGGTTCCATTGTTCATAACTCATAATTTGGGTCTTGATATGCAGGACATAATCCATTTAATCCATTTTCTTGCAAAACCCATTTTCTTCATGATAATACTTAAAAAATTCCAATTGACCCTATCATATGCTTTAGTCATATCCAGCTTGAGGATCAATACTAGAATGCCCTCTTCCTTGATTGAATGGAGCACCTCATGTGCCACTAGTGCTCCTTCCATAGTTTCTTTCCCAGGGACAAAGCCCCCTTGATGTTCTGAAATGATCTTAGGGATCAATTTGCTCAACTGAGTAGCCATTGTCTTAGAAATGATTTTGTAAATAGAATTGCAGAGGGAAATGGGTCTGAAATCAGAGAAGGATTACAAATGTTGACATTTAGGGATGAGAGTAATAACTGTACTATCAAACTATTTAAGAATACATGCATGTCTATGGGACTTCTCCATAGCTTGTAGAATGTCCGGGCCCATGAAGTCCCAACATTTTTGAAAGAAAAGAGGGGTAAAACCGTCTGGTCCTGGAGCTTTGTTTGTATTCAGGGAAAAAACCATGGATCTCACTTCATCTAATGTAAAAGGATCCAATAGAGCCTTGTTTTCCAAATTTGATACAATGTTAGGAATATAGTTCAAGAAACCCTAAGATGGAGAGGCAAAATGGTCCTCTGCTGATAAGAGGTCAGAAAAAAATCTGACAGCTTCTGACTGAATGTCCCTTTCCTTGGTGAGATTAAGGCCATTTCCATATTTAATTTGGAAAATAGAATTCTTATGATGTTTGACTTTGGCTAAAATGTGGAAAAAGGATGTATTCCTATCACCCTCCCTCAACCACATTTCTCTAGATCGTTGTCTCTAGAATATTTCCTCCCTTAACAAAACTTCTTCTAATTGTTGAGATACTAGCGTTTTCTCTACAAACACTGCTGGAGTAATCCCATGATTTACTATTGTAGCAGTATTAGTATCTAGTGAATTTATGAGATCATATTTCTGCTTAAAGATGTTTCCAAATGATGTTTTATTCCACTCTTTGATTCTGCTTTTCATGAAGGCTAGTCTCTTCGCAATTTTGAACATAGATGAACCAGCCACAAAGGGTAACAAAACTTCTTCTAATTGTTGAGATACTAGCTTTTTCTCTTCAAACACTACTAGAGTAATCCCATGATTTACTATAGTAGTAGTATTAGTATCTAGTGAAGAACAGATTTCTTCGTAAAGATGTTTCTAAATGATGTTTTACTCCACTCTTTGATTCTGATTTTCATGAAGGCTAGTCTCTTCGCCATTTTGAACATAGATGAACTAGCCACAAAGGGTGCATGGTGCCACCATGGCTGCAACTAGGCTAGAACATTAGGGTCTCTGAACCACATTTTCTCTATTTTAAAATATAGTTTGGGCTTTAAAGCTGACACATCTATTTGAATTTCCATTGCCACTACGAAGTGATCTGAGCCTGTTAAAGAAAGAAACATTGAAGGGAAGCACACATGTTCAATTACCCAGAAGGGGTTAACCAAAAATATATCAAGTCTGGCAGCAACAAAATGAGGACCTTTCCCTTTATTTAACAAGGAGATTTTACCATTGGACGATACACAATCCATTAACTTATTCCCATCCAAGAAGTCCCAGAAATATTTTGTAACTTTAGGTGACAGAGCAGCTCCCCCCATTTTATCTTGTCCTCCAAGGGTAGCATTGAAGTCTCCTCCCAGAATGATCTTATTACTCTGAAGACCTGACAAAAGCTGGACAAGTGACTGCCATAATCTTTGTTTCCCTAATATAGACATAGGATCATATACATTGATAATCATGAAAGATAATGAAAAAATTGTTTCTAATGCAGCCACCTAGTTTGTGTTTTTGGATAGTAAGGAGACTTGGCATTTATGTCAATTCCAGAGAATGGATGGACCCCCTGACGCCCCAACTGAGGACAATTGGATGAATTCCCAATTGTTCCATGATTTGAACATTTTATTTCCTGCTTCTTCTGATAATTTTGTTTCTTGAAGGAACATAATATCTGCCCCCCCACATTAAGTTGATCTTTTATGATGTGGGTCATGTTAGAGGTGTTCAGGCCTCTAACGTTCCAAGATAAGATCCACATTGAGTTTTTGAAGAGCCATTTTCTCTCCTACTTCCATTAGATTGTTTCAATCTCAAATCAAAGGCTTTCATCATTACATTTTCTCGGTGTACTCTAGAATGGAAGAGTGAGCTAAGTACTAGAAGTAATTTCCTCCTTCATTTTTGCTTGCTTTGAAGGGCACCCATTGGCTTTTTTATTGATGCTACTAAATTATTTTTTGAAGTATCTAGATCGGATTAGAGGATTGAACATGTGACTTACGATGTCTGAACATCATCTGAGGAATTTCCCACTACGGGTTCTGTGGGGTTCAATTCCCTTGAATCCGCAGGTGTAAAATCCCCCGTCTCCACACAGTCTAATGCTCCACTGGGGATCCCATCTAGTTTTTCTACTTAAACATCAATCCACAGTGAATCCAGCATGGTATCCATATTTAGATATGCTACATTTAAATCTAGCTTAGAAACATCGTCAGCCACCTTGGAGTAACCTGTCTGGCTGTGCTTGATGCTCTCTTTCAAAAGTAGGTGCTGATGAAAATGATTAGGACTGAAGACACCTTGGGACAAGCTATCTGGAGACTGCCAATTCTTAAATAGTTTTTACTAGTTCGTAAGACATTATACCCTTTCTCATCAAAAGTTTAGGCTTCTCCAATTAGGTGGCCCTACAAATCCATCTCTCCCACCTACATATCTTCCCCCAAAAAAGATTTCATGGCATTATCGCATCTCAGTATAGTTTAGCGGGGAGGTCCCAGATACTATTTTTACTTTGCCAAGATATTCTATTTTAAATCGCTAAGAATGATTTTATTTCTGCTCTTTGTCAAATATAAAATATCAATAATAAAACATTGATTATTGGTGAGTCTCTCTCCTGCTTTCTAAAATCAACTTTCCATGCGAGACCTGTTGCTCGATCATGTTGGTAATAAACTTATATATTTTCCTTGTTTATTTTTATTTAAATCATATGATTTATATAATATAAACTTTGACCACCTCATCACATTGAATAAAATGCATCTTGGAAACGGCTTTGGAAGCTAACAAAACCTTTTCATAAAATTCTGAGAGTGGGCACACTTCTAGACATTTGACCAAGGAGTACAACATAACAAACAATTTTGAGAACTCTATTTGGGAATGATATTTATTCTCCATTAAATAGATCCTTCAATTAATTTTTAGAAATTTTAAACTGCTTAACATCTGTAAATAGCCTTTACTCTTGACCTTGAAAACATATTTTTGACCTTAAAAACATATTAGACTGATTGATGAAGCTTTTTTATCCGACATAAAAATGTACATTCATATACAGAATCGTGGGAACAAATCCAATTGTCATGATTTCCATCTAACTGAGAAATATAACTTTTCAAAGTGGGCCCCTGATTTATCTTCTTCATTTCATTTAACATGGGATTTAGAAGGCCATTTTTAAGGATTCTTTTCTTATCCCAGGCTCTAAATTTTGCAAAATTTAGAGCTCCAACAGTATACAAGAACCTCCTAAGTCACCAAGAGAATTTATGTCAAGTGTACTATGCAGAAAAGATGATGTGTTTGAAAGGTTCTTGGATACATGTGGTGGTTTGCAACATTTGGAGAGTTGTCTACATCTAGAGAGCACACATGAAATTGGAAAGAAACTAATTTCTTTTGGAAAATACAAGTCAATCACATATGAGGTTAAAGATGGAAATGAATTGAAGAGATGTTAGTTAGTGAAAAATGATATATGTGTAGCTGAATTTATAAAGATTTTTCAAGAGAAACTAGTTTATGAGTACATAGTGCATACCCATAGAGCTCGGTGAGTAGATGAGAAATTCAAGCTAAGTAAGGAAACTTTTCTCATTGGTACCATTGTCTCTATTTTTATTTTGTTGAGAATTATACAGTAGGAACTTAAAATAAAGAGAAACCTATGTATTGCCATTCTAAACAAGCTACAATTTTGTACACATAACATTCATACATACATATAATAGCATAGAGGAGGTTAGAAAGGTTTTAAGAAAGTGTCACTTCTATATCAGTGATGATCATATTTATTTGTTAGAGTTTGTGCAAGGATGCTTTAAAGTTTTATATGATAGTTTAAGGGAAACAAATATAAGATACAACTAAGACATAATACGATTGGATAATTGCACCTCACAATTCAAGAATGTAAGTGTGTTCTACTAGTTGACTAGCATGCATGTGACAAGTTGTGTACAAAATTTTGGAAGTTCATTGAGCCTGGACATGGAAAGGGAAAGCATGATGGTTCAGGAGCATGTGTAAAAAATAATCGTTGATAGAGAGGAATTGAAGTATGTAGGTGGCACCACATTAATAGATGCAACAACAATTGTGTGATGGTGTAATTGTATGAGACTAGGTAATGCGGATATGTCTATGGACGTAAAAGAACAATCTATTGGAATAGTCCCAAAGGATAACTGAGAGGGGGGGGTGAATAAGTTATCGTCTAATTTAATTATTTTCTCTAGTTAATTATGTTTTAACATAAAGTAAATGCACATTCAGATAACACAATAGAGAACTCTACAATTTTGGTTATGGGGAAACCAAATAGGTAAAAACCGCGGTGGGAATTAGCACCAACAAATAACTGCACTAGTTTATAATGATCCCTGTTAGAAGATCTTACAACCCTGTTAGGATTTGATCTTTACAATGCAAGAAGTATAGAGACCTAGTTAAAGGTCGGACCCTGTTAGGAGTCTTTTACAAACAACCCTATTAGGGGTGATGACTCACTGTCCAAAAGCTCACTGCTAGAATGATGAAGGCTACAACCTTCAGTAGAACAGATATACACTATATATCTAGTAAATGAACTGTTTGAGTAGACCTACTATCTTGATCAGTTCCAATGAATTATAATCTACTTCTATTTCTTCACATAGATTTTCAACTTATTCTATTTGACTTTCTGCTCTGCTCTGTCTTTTCTTTTTCACTTCATTTTCACTATGAGCGAACATATTTGAACTACTATATGTAGCTTCACCAAGGATAAGGTCACGACGGTATCTGGAAACACTTCATCAACTTTCTTGTAGGCTCATCCAAGCACACAATCAAAATTAGGACTGCATAAATCAAACTAAATAGACGTGGCACTTCACAAAGTCGGCTTCACCAAATTAACTCCAACATCACGATTTTGTTAAAAAACATTTAGTGCCTTTGGGTAATCATCATTTACTCATAACTAAACATTAATACAAACATGCATATCCCGAAGATAGGAGAAACTCAAGAAACAATGTAAATATATCGGCTCTTAACAGATAAACTTCAGAAACTGTAACTGTCATAACTAATTAACATAACTCCACTTAAACTGCATATCTGACTCTGCATGAATACACATAGCAACTGGAAAATGTATACATCATGGAAATAAACACACATAGCTTCAAAATATCTATACTGATAATTGCATATAAGACACCGCTGTATATTATATATTGTCATCAATGACAAACATACAAACAACTATTTGCACAGAGGCAAATCTCCAACAATTTCCCCGTTTGACATTGATGGCAACATATGATATCATCAACTCAAAGTGCCTTCCTTCTTTTTACAATCCTCTCAATATACTCATCAAAGGTTCATCTTCATTGTTGTGACTCTTCTGATTGTATACTCCCCCAGAGTATATGCTCCCCCTTACTAATACCCCCCCTTTGACATCAATGGAAAAGGGTGTCAAACACCTTTAAGCATAGGGACTAATCTAGAAGTAGAGTATTCAACCATTCATCAGTCACAAGGACTGATGTACTTTGCTACAAATTCTAATAAGAATTAGCAAGGGGAATTACTCCCAGCTTCTCCCTGAGATACTCAAAAGTATCTTTTGATAGAGGCTTTGTAAAAATATCTACTAGTTGTTCTTTAGTGCTCACATAATCCAATTTTACTTCTCTGTCTGCAACTTTCTCTCTTAGAAAATGATATTTGATCTCAATGTGTTTTGTCTTTGCATGCATCACAGGGTTCTTTGACATAATGATAGTGCTAGTGTTATCACAGAGAATAACAACAGGATAATCAATCTGAATACCAAATTCTTTAATCATATGCTTGATCCAAACCATTGTTGAACAATTCAATGTTGCTGCAACATACTCAGCTTTTGTTGTTGATGTTGGAAATATTCAGGACTAACAGAGTTACTGAGAGGGGAGGGGTGAATCAGTAACACTTAGAACTTTTAAAATATTTCTGCACTTTTATATTGTTTAACCATTCATTCATCTAATCTACTGCAACCATGAAAATGTAAACATTCATAACACATAACACAAAGATTGGTAACCCAGAAACCTTCCAAATAGAAAGTAAAAC
>MU224124.1:47682-64717 GCA_018584345.1 Thuja plicata
CATGCTCTCGGTAAGAGTAGAAGCTCGGTCCATACTAGTCCCGAAGTGTAGCTTGGAACTCGGTAGCTGT
Source organism: Thuja plicata (assembly GCA_018584345.1). Lineage (NCBI taxonomy): Eukaryota > Viridiplantae > Streptophyta > Pinopsida > Cupressales > Cupressaceae > Thuja > Thuja plicata. The sequence continues at coordinate 47,753 of MU224124.1, forward strand.
AGTGACTCGGTAAATACATTGTCACTCGGTAACCATTGGTGACTCGGTAGAAACTGAATTCTCGGTTGTCATCGACTGATGACTCGGTGACTGCCTTACTGCTCGGTTTGAACTGTTTGATCGGTGAGCTTTGCTGAATGCTCGGTATAGGCTGTGAGCTGAGTGATGAGCTCGGTAAGCATTCAAAACCGAATAAGTGTTTTCACTAAGTGCATTCACTGATGCCAAATGTATCATTATTCCAATAGTTGACTATGAGATACAATTCCACTTCTTGCTTGTCCAATTGACTAACCTATCTCCAAGAAATACTGCTCCTCCTGGTGTATTTTTTTTGTCATCAACACAACCTGCCCAATCTGCATCTTTATACACATGAATTTGTATGTTCTCTGATTTAGGATACCATAAACCATAGTCTATAGTCCCCTTTAGGTATCTGAATATTCTTTTTATTGCCATTAGATGATTTTGTTTAGGTTCAGCCGCAAATCTTCCAACAATGCCAACTACATTGGAAATGTCTGGTCTAGATTGAGTAAGATATATGAGTTTTCCAATCATAGACTTGTATAGTGTCTTTTCAACTATTGTGGAATCATCATATTTAGAAATTTTGCTTCCTATTATCATGGGGGTGCTTACTAGTTTACAATCTTCCATTTTGAAAGTCTTCAATATCTCCTTCACATACTTAGACATATTTATGAATATGCCCTTGTCAGTTTGTATTACATTCAATCCCAATAAATATTTGATAGGTCCAATCATGCTCATTTGGAATTTTTCATATATTTGGCAAATTCTACACTAATTTTGTCATTAATTCCAAAGATAATGTCATGAACAAAAATAGCAACTAGTATTAATCCTTCATCTGTCTCTCTTATGAATAAATTATAGTCTGCTTCTCCTTTTCTGAATCCTATCTTTGTTAAGTAACCATCAAGTTTCTCATAACAAGCTCTTTGGGTCTGTTTAAGTCCATATAGTGTTTTCTTTAGTCTGCATACCATGTCTGGTTTGTCTGAAAGTTTGAATCCTTCAAGCTGCTCTATGTAGACTTCTTCCTCCAAGTCACCATTCAAAAAGGTAAACTTAACATCCATTTGATATACTTTAAAGTTCTTGAATGTTGCATAAGCCAAAAACAATTTGATAGCTTCCAGTTTTCTCACAGGGGCAAATGTATCAATGTAATCTATTCCTTCTCTCTGTACATATTCTTTACATACTAATCTTGCTTTGTTTCTTACCACTGTGCGCTCTTCATTCATCTTTTTCCTGAATATCCACTTTGTTCCAATCACATTTTTGTCATGAGGTCTAGGGACTAGTTCCCATGTATCATTCTTTATTATCTGATCTAGTTCTTCTTACATATCATTTTACCAATTTGAATCATTGTACACATCTTCAACACTTAAGGGTTCAATCTATGAAAGTAAGCGTACCTCTTCATCAATGGTTGGGCCTTTTGCTCTAGATCTTGTCAAGACTTTAGTGCTCTGATCTCCAATGATGTCATCTTTAGAGTGGTATTTGGATGTGTATTTGGAGTTCTTAGGAGTGACACTCTCATCTATAATCTGTGATTCTTCTTCACTTGGTTCAGGATTGTTGCATGAAACATCAATACAGTCAAACATTTCTTCAATGACTATGTCCTTATTGATGGGTCTAGGTTCATCTTCAATCATGGGAGCACATTCATAGTATCTTTCTTGAATCATAAACTTCTCATCAATCTTCACATGAGTACTTTCAATGATCTTCTTCAATCTTAGATTAAAACATCTATAGGCTTTGCTTTTAGTAGAGTAACCAAGAAAAATACCTTTGTCGCTTCTAGCATCAAACTTGCCAACGATGTAATCTATTTTGATGTAGCACTTGCTTCCAAAGATTCTGAAGTTCTTTATAGTAGGTACATTACCAAACAAAAGTTCATAAGGTGTCTTGTCTGCTCCTGACCTTAATTGAATTCTATTGATAGTATAGACTGATGTATTGACCGCATCTCTCTAGTAGGTATGGAAAAATTTTCCTTATATCATGATAGTGCGTGCTGTTTCAAGTATTATCCTATTCCTCCTTTCTGCTATCCCATTCTGCTGAGGGGTTCTAGGTGCTCTTAACTGTCTTTTGATTCCATGTTCTTCACAGTAGTCATAAAACTGGTCAGAGCTAAATTCTCCTCCTCTATTTGATCTCAGACATTTTATCTTTAATCCAGACTCATTTTCAACTTTGGCTTTGAATGCTTTGAATTTCTCAAAGGGGTAAAAGCACAATAATCTATCACCCTTTTACAAAGGAAAAAGGTTAACAACACCAAAACTGTAAAACTTCAAGGGCATAAAAGTCACATTTCTCTTGATAATTTGAAGATAATGTTAACTGAAGAAATGTGTGAAATAGGATGAATTATATGCCTATTATTTTTTTAAAAAAAATTGAACCAAAATTAATATGTTTTTTGAATTTTTTAGGTCTATTTTTCATTTCTTGAAAAATACTGTAAATCAAGGAGTTTACTTCCCGCCAAATCATTATAAGTAAAACATTATTTTTTCCTCCAATTTTAGAATATGTTTTAGATGACATTTATAGCTAGTGAAAAAAAAAGAAAGAAATGTTTTCGATCTATAGTTTTCCCGTTATAAGTTTTCAAAGTTGAACTTACTTGAAATCAACAATTTTTGTCTCCCGCGACTTTTCCCCTATCAAAACTATACCAAAAACTAAATAAATTACATATTATTGAAGAGGACTCTCTTTTCTAGTGTTTTCTATGATTTTATATTTTTTTTGAATTGATTTATCATTTTTTTTATATTTTCTGAATCAACGGCTGCTTGACTCTTAAAATACCTACTTTCAATTTTTTTAATTAAAATAGACTATGTCTAATTAAAATACTATAAAATCTATATGAGGACATTCTTGACTCTGATCTCTACAAAAGCGTATTTTTGTATTTTTAAAAAAATATCATTAAAAAGACTAGGATTTATTGAAACGTCACTTTTTCTGAAATAATTTTATTTCTATGGTAATTGGACTCAAAGTGGTATAAAATATACATTTAATAGACATTTCCAATTGGAAAAGTTAAAGAACTTATCTAACTTAGATAGAACGAATCTAGCTAGACTATATGTTTGACCAAAATTAATTTTTAGTGAGAAATACTAAAATTCAGCCGTGTTGATAAGTTAGCCTAAAAGGTGAGAGATTATTGTGCTTTTACCCAAAGGCTTCAGACTTGTCGTTTAAGAATGCAACCCTCATCATTCTAGAAAAATCATCAACAAATAATATGAAATACCTCTCTCCATAGTATGATCTTGTTTGAGTGGGACCGCATAAGTCTGTATGCACTAGATCCAATTTGTTTTTTGTTGAGTTATGTTTACTTCTGAATGATGTCCTCACATGCTTTCCCTTCACACATTCCTTGCACATAGTATCAACTGGTCTTACAATTCTAGGAAGGTTTATTACTGCCTTTACATTTCTTATCTTTACTATATTGTCAAAATTGATATGACAGAGTCTCTTGTGCCATAGCCAACTGTCATCTACTTTTGCAACAAAAAAATTTACTTCTAAATTGAGCTGAAAGACATTACCTTTGGTCTTTGAACCTGATGCAATCATGTCTCCTTCTTTATTGTTAATGATGCACTGGTTGTTTTTGAATTCCAATTGATATCCTTTATCAAGCAACTGTCCAACACCTAGTAGGTTATGATGTAATCCATCAACATATAGAACATCATCTATCTTGTTCTTTCCATCCAAGGTGATAGATCCTCTGCCTATGATAGGTTTGGGAGTGTTATCTCCAAATATAACCATACCAGCTTTGTATTTATCTAGATGTACAAACCTATCTTTTTCACCTATCATGTGGTGTGAGCATCCATTGTCGATGTTCCAGTTTGTTCTGATGTCTTCTTTGGAAACTAATGCTAACTCTTGTGCTTTTTCTTCATCTTCATTGTCCATTTCTTCAAGCATCTTCTCAATGTCTTTAATGGTAACGAATCTAATTTCATCTTCTCCTGAGTCATCATCGGTTACACCATCTTCAGCATGATAGCATTCCTTAGTGTATTTGGTTTTATAATCTGATCTGAACTTCTTGACTCTTGTAGGACACTTGGATGCAAAGTGACCAACTTTGTTGCATGAAAAACATTTGAATGGTAATTTTCCTTCATATTTCCCTTTACCTTTCCTTTCTTTCTTTGCAATCATAGCTATGATTTCTTCTAGTTTTGTATCCACTTCTTGTTTATCACTATTACTAGAGCATCTTGAGAATTTCTTACCATGAACTGAGGCTTTAAAGGTTATTTCACTCTTAGGTTTAGTTTTTAGTCTTGATATCTCAAATGCAAAGATTTTGATGATCAAAGTCTCTCTCTTGAAGTCTTTTGAGAATTCCATAGTTTCATCTTGGATGTTTATCTTGCTTTCATAATATGCAGTCAGTGTGGTCATTAGTTTGTCCATTATGTCTTCTTCTAAAATTTCTCCACCATTGTTCCTGATTCCTTATAATGCTTCATTAATCCTCTGACTGTAAGCTCTGATGTTTTCTTCAGGTATCATTTCCAAGTTATTGTATCTTTTCTTCCATGTCTTTCTGCGTTCATTCTAAGCTTGGATGTCTCCTTCAAACATATCTTCCAAGTTTTCCATATTGAATAAGGTTTATCTACCTTTTTGATCTCAGAGACTTCATTGTCAGATAGGGTGTTGATTAGGGCTTCTTTGGCAATAGCATTTTGAGTGAATACTTCCTTTTGTTTAATAGTAAAGTCTTCTTCTACAAGATCCTTTAGAGTAGGAACATCAACTGCTTGTGTAGAAACTTCATGGATCTCAAAGCCCACGCAATGTAGATGTGTTATCATTTTGTTCTTCTAGTCAAGATAATTTTCTCCATTGAACTTAGGACTCGCTTTCCTAAAGTATGTCATTTGATCTACCTTAAGTTGTTATGCTTTCTCTCCAAGGCACTTGGCTCTGATACCAATTATTGGAATAGTCCCAAAGGATAACTAAAAGGGGGGGTGAATTAGTTATCATCTAATTTAATTATTTTCTCCAGTTAATCATGTTTTAACATAAAGTAAATGCACATTCAGATAACACAATAGAGAACTCCACAATTTTGGTTACGGGGAAACCAAATAGGTAAAAACCCCAATGGGAATTAGCACCCACAAATAACTGCACTAGTTTATAATGATCCCTGTTAGAAGATCTTACAACCCTATTAGGATTTGATCTTTACAATGCAAGAAGTATAGAGACCTGGTTAAAGGTCGGACCCTGTTAGGAGTCTTTTACAAACAACCCTGTTAGGGGTGAGGACTCACTATCCAAAAGCTCACTTCTAGAATGATGAAGGCTGCAACCTTTAGTAGAATAGATATATACTATATCTGGTAAATGAACTATTTGATTAGACCTACTGTCTTGATGAGTTCCAATGAATTGTAATCTACTTCTATTTCTTCACATAGATCTTCAACTTATTCTATCTTACTTTTTGCTCTGCTTTGTCTTTTCTTTTTCACTTCATTTTCACTCTTAGAAAACATATTTGAACTGTTATATGTATCTTCACCAAGGATAAGGTCATGAAGGTATCTGGAAATACTTCATCAACTTTCTTTTTGGCTCAACCAAGCACGCAATCAAAATTAGGTCCACGCAACTCAAACTGAATAGACACAACACTTCACAAAGTTTGCTTCACCCAATTAACTCCAACATCATGATTCTATTAAAACACATTTAGCACCTTTGGATAATCATCATTTACTCATAACTAAACATTAATACAAATACGCATATCCTGAAGATAGGTGCAACTCAAGAAATAATGTAAATACATCGGCTCTTAATAGATAAACTCCATAAACTGTAGCTGCCATAACTGATTAACATAAATCCACTTCAACTACATATCTAACTATATGTGAATGCACATAGCAACTGGAACATGTATACATCATGGAAATAAGCACACATAGCTTCAAAACACCTGTACTGATAATTGCATATAAGACACCATTGTATATTATATGTTGTCATCAATGACAAACATACAAACAACTATTTGCAGAGAGGCAAATCTCCAACACAATCATCTATCACACTTGATACTAACTCATAGGATTTGGACAAGGAGAATTCAGCTGAGTAGCACTCAGAAAAATCCACATACACATCGTGTGGCGCCTACGTGGATGGAGGTACTCAACTGAGTGGAACTCAGACAAATCTCACTCGGTTGAGTCTCAAGCAGTTTAAGCCACTAATTTTCACACTAGGGGGATAGCACAGAAGAGAAGGGAGCTTGAGGACATTCAAATAAGTGTGAGGTAGGGGTCCCACTTTTTTGCATTTATTTGACTTTTTTTATTTTTTAAGTTTTTTTGTAATATAAAATGATATTTTTATGTTTTTGATTGCTGGTAAAAATAGGTTTTATGGAGACTTGAAACCCCTTACAACCATTAGAAAAATGAGATGGTAAAAGCACTAAATAGAAACATGACTGAAACCCAGCCTGTAAAACCCAGGACCAACACAAAAAACTAGAGAAAAATCCAGAAACCAGCTAAGCCACCCAACAACTGAAAACCAAAAAAAAATCCAGCATAAAAGCAGGGGAACAACAGGAACTAGGCAAACTCCAGAAGAGTTCATCCCTCTTCCTTCTTAGCCTCAAACACCTTCTTGATGACAGCATTGAATTCTTAGAGGTCCAAAATCCTATCCTAGATTTTCTTCTTTTTGGCAGAACACGTGCACTTGCCCAGACCTACGTCCTCCATATCTTCTTTTTCATCCTCAATCTACACAATTGGAGAACCAATTTCCAACACCGATTTGATAGAGTTAAAACACTCCATTGTAGAACCCATAAAAATATTGTTATCCTTTAGATGCTTCTTCAGAGTGTTCTCTAGGATGTCAAATCTATCTCGTAGAGTCTTCAAATTATTCTCATCCTCTTTGTTCTTAATTCCATCAATCCCGGCCGACCCAGAATCTAGATTTTCTTGGATAAGATCCACTCTAGCATACAGGGAACAAAAGATGAGATGGAGGAATTTAATCTCCTTAAAGATCCATTTCATAAGTCAAAACAAGTACATAGACATTTCCTTTTCATTTTGGAGGACTCCAAATGGGGGTTCTATTTTTTCGTCCATGTCATCTTGAAGGAGTTGCGCATTCCTCTCTTGCATATTGACCATTATAGAAAAAGGAATATTCCTAGAACTAGAAGGGACATTACCCTTCTTAGGAGTGTGTAGACTAGGGGTATCATCCTCCTTCCTCACTAACTACACCTCCATGACCACCTTGAGCTTCAGAGAAATGGGAATATCATGATCTTCAGAGCTCGCATAGTTGACCAATATACCTGAGCTTTCTGACCACCCACATCCCCCTTGATGTCTTCAGGGTCAATCCCTTTCTCCTTAGCGATATGGTAAAACACACACTTGTCCTCTTCATCTCGAGAAACACTTAGTGAGACATACATAGAGTCCTTACTCTCATCTTCAGACTAGGAGTGGGGGATATAATCGGTTTCCTCATAACCATCAGCACTCTCACCATCAGAGTCCATATCCATTCCTTTATTTTTTTCCAAATTAAATTTTTTTAACAGTCAGCTCAACCATATCCTCCCAAACCCTAATCCTTTTATCCAAGGCCTTAGAAGAGACAAATTCTCTCGACGAGAGAGTAAGGGGGCTTCTAACCATAATTTTCTTAAAATGCTCTATAATAAGAAGAATGAGGCCCTCATGAAGAATGGGCTTGCTCTCTTTTTTCCTATGGTCGATAATACTATGATGGAGAGAATGAAAAAGGTAGAAAGGAAACTAAACTCTTACCTTATGTTTGAAATGAAATTACATCATGAAATGGTAAGAGTGAGCCCTTTTATACCTCCCATCTAGGGAGATATACTCTATAACAGTCGTAAGCACCTTCGCCCAGAACTCCTTGATGGAGTCAAAATCATAACATCCCCCAAAATATTTCACCAGACTCTCAGCCTATACCTTGTACTTTGGGAAGTGTTGAATAGACTTCTTGGCTATCTCCTTGTCTCTATAGAACTTCAAGCCCTTGGTATTCAAACCAGTAACCTCAACAATTAGGTCTTCAGTAATCTTGACAGACATTCCTCTGATAACCACAATACCATCCTTCCAACTCTCTACAAAATATTTCTTGAAAGAATCTTTAGAACCATGAAGGTGCTCCATGTAGGTTGTGAGGCCACCCTTGTTGAGATTATCCTAGACATCAGTATAATTCTTCCATTTCTTACAGTTTTTCAGCTCCTTACAGTTAAGCCCACCCACCATGATACTTAAGCCCACCCACCATGATACCTTTCAAGAATAGGCTCTTAGTAGCAATGGTGGAAACAAGACAGAGATAGAGAACCATAGCCAAATTAAAATTATTTAAAGTGCAAGTATACATGTGTCTACACTTAGAAACCTCGAGAAAGACAAGCCTTTCTGTAACCCTATTTACTGCATTTAATGACATGCGTATTTTCATAAGAGCTTTTTGAGATTTTCCAAATTTCATCTCTTGTTCTGAGTCAGATCATATGCCAACTTGGACTTAACCTAAATAGTCAAATCACTACCACCATGCTAGGTCATGATGCTCTCGACCTTAACTGTGATGTTTTTCAGCGCATCCGCAGTACAATTTTTCTCCCTGAAGTTATGCAATATAAAGACATTCATGAAAGAATTAATGATAATACAAGCCTCGTCAATAATATCCTTGATAGACCATGATGGCTTAGTGATTCCTTTTATGCAATTTTATATATTCATCGAATCTCCTTCAATCCACACATTCAATGGTATTTCCTCATTAATAATTTTTAATGTTTGAAGGAGAGACATCACCTCTACCACATGGTTGGTCTAGAAAACAATGGGGAATTCCATAGAAGCAAGACAGTTGGCCTGGTCATCCTGAATTATACCTCCACAACTAGCAGGGTCTGGATTCCCCTTTGCCGCACCCTCAAAATTGGCTTTAATCTGGCCAGGAGAGGAGAAAGCAAAATGGAAATCTCCTGCATGGAGGAGGATTTAGCTATGGTTCCTATAATAACTCCAAAATTAAAATCTAGCATAACTCCATTCAAGACATTACAATTCTCCTTGATGCTTCTCTTAATCTTTTCAGCTATCACCACCAGAGGCAGGATAGTATCACAGAAGACTTTATCTTTGTGTTTATGCCATAGATTCCAAATGACATGAGGGGAAATGATGTTCCATAAAAACCTATCCATAGGAACTCTGCATTTCTCAACTAGATGAAAAAAATTCTCCATGTTATTCAGAAAACCTAATAAATCTTCTAGCATTGCAAGGTAAGGCACCAAAAATCTCTGGAGTAGAGATGGTTAATAGCCATATGGAAAATCAATTCCTCAGCATTATTACATAGAAAACATATGTTAGGCAGAATCATACCTCTATTGTTGAGATTATCAGTTGTAAGAATCTTATTCTGCAAAACTAGCCAATAAAATATGTTAATTTTAGGAGTTAGTTGTTTATCCCATACCTCGGCCCATAAGGGAAGAGGACCTGAAGGCTTTATCAAAATATCAGTGGAAAAAGCAATAGAAAAGAGTCCTAAAGGGATCTTTTCCTAAATCAGATTATCCTCCTTAGTAGAGTCCACTTTTTAGACATTCAGATCTAGTATTAAGGGATTAATCAAAAAATCAACTTTACAAAGATCAACCCATGACTAGTTCTCCTAGTAATATTTAGCCAATGGGCCAAATCTCTGAATACATATATCAATAAAAGGATGGAGAGAAGGAATAGATTTTAGAGGAAAATCTTTAAGAAAACAATTATTCCAGGACATAATTCTCCTGCCAATACCCAAAAGCCACTTAGCACCCTTCAAGGTCATCTCCTTAGCTTGCTGGATATAGTTCCAAATAAAAGATCCCTCCACCTTAACATTAGACATCATAAAGTCTGATATATGAGGGAAGGAGAAGAGATATTTGTTGTGAATAGTTTCATTTCATTCATTTTCTCACCATAGATTTTCCAGATCTACTTAGCTAGGAGAGCCTGGTTAGTAACCCTTAAAGGGTGAATCCCCAACCCTCCCAACTTATTTGGGGTAAAAACCGTGTCCCAAGTCACAAGAGCCAATTTATTTCTGTCTTCCACCCCTCACCAAAGAAAATTCTCTGAATCGACTCTATAATATCTACAATTTTTCCAGGGATTTTAAACAAACTCAAGGCATAAATGGGGAGACTCAGCAGAGAATCTTTCAAAAGTTGAAGTTTACCTACTTGAATTAGAAGAGATCCCTTCCAACCCACCAACTCCCTATTGAATTTGTCCACAATACCTACCCAAAAGGAGTCTGGAGGTTTAAAGACCAAAGGAAGACCAAGTTAGTTTGCAGGCAAAGCACCAATATCACACCCAATAATTATAGAAATTTTGTTCTGTCTATCCTCTGACATATTAATGAAATACAGATAACTCTTATTCCAGTTAACAATTTGACCTATGGATTGAGAGTAAATAGAAAGAGTCTGTTTGATCATTTTGGCCTCCTAGATAGTAGAAGACCCCATAATAACTATGTCATCCACAAATTGTTCATGGGAGCAAGGCCTAAAGGCAAAAGAAGGAATGAGGCCCTTTAATGAACCGTTTGTAGCCAATTTCTTATAATAATGACCAAGACCCTCTGCTAGAATAGAAAAGATAATGGGGGATAAGGGATCACCTTGACAGAGCCCCTAGAAGGCTTGAAGAAATGGGAGGAGGAGTCATTCACAATAACCAAAACCATAGAAGTGCTGATAAGTTGGGAAACAAGTTGCAACAATTTCTCATAGAAACAAAAGGATTGGAGAATCTTGATCAAAAAATCGTAGTCCACCCAGTCATAAGCCTTCGAGAGATCAAGCTTCAACAAGAAACCATGGCTGGAAGAAGAGTGGGTAGAATGGATGACCCCATGAACCTTCATAATGGAATCAAGAATTTTCCTACCTGGAACAAAACCACTATGCTGGGGGGAGATAATATGGGGAAGGATAGCCAACAATATAAGAGTGAGAACCTTGGAAAAAAAATTATACACTGAGTTACATAAACTGATAGACCAAAAGGATTCAACCGAATCAACACCAAGATTTTTTGGGATCAAGCAGTCAGAAACTTATTAGTAACATCATCCACTAAGGATGGGTTTGAATCAAGAAGCAGGGCTTGATTACCCAATGAAAGCGAGTGATATTTGGAAAGAAGGGAAGAGAAAAAGTCAACCATAGCCAAAGAAATATCTTTATCATTACTTACCACTCCTGAAACTAACCTGAGTCTAGAGATTCTGTTGGAAGCTCTATGCTTGGGGGAAGATAGATGGAAGAACTTGGTGTTCTTATCTCCTGCCTTCATGCAAAGTGACCTATACCTTTATCTCCAGTACACTTCCTTTTTAGAAATGATGTTATGAGTTTTGACCAAAAGAGTTATCTCCCTATCCTTAAGGTCTTGAGACATACCTGTCTACTGGATAGTGTCCTGAATGACATCAGGTTCCTTTTGTAGGTCTAACTTTACTTTCAAGATGTCACCAAACATTTCCTTACTCCAAGTTTTAACATTTAGTTTTATGTGCTGGAGTTTATTAGACACCCAAAACATAGCAGACCCTCGAATGTTAACATTCCACCAATTCCTGAGTCTTAGTTCTAACTTCAGATGATCAATCCACATTTTTTAAAATCTAAAGGGGAATTTCCCTTTACCTTCATCGTATCAGCAACAAAGAAGAGGGGGAAGTGATCAGACCCAACCTTCATGATAAATGAAAGTGAGCTGGAAAATTTACTAAGACAATTTCTAGAGATCAAGGCACAATCCAAATGAATCTAAATAAGGTCCTTTCCCACTTTTCTATTAGACCAAGTGTAATTAACACCCTACAGATCAATATCAACAAGAGCCTATCTATTAACAAAATCCATGAGCTCAACTCTACCCTCCAGTTGAATCAAGCTATCAACCCCTCCAAACTTCTCATTATCTTTTAGAGGAAAATTAAAATCTCCCATAACCAGCCAGGAAGAATCACTGAAAGAAAGCCTTTGATTCTCAACAATCTTCCAATATTTAGCCCTACCATCTTTGGAATTAGGAGCATCGATATTAGTAGTAACCCATTCAAAAATAGACTTGATGTGGATAAATTTAATGCTCAAACAGTTCACATCATTATTTAGAATAACATGTTTGATATATTTCTAGTTCCAAAAGACATCAATACCTCTCGAGGCTCCAACAGAGCTAGATCCCTCGACCCCACCATTTTTGAAGATTCTAATTTTTTCAACCTTATATTTTACCATTTTAGTTTCCTAAACAAGAATGATATCAAGTTTATGACCACTTACCAGATTCCTGAGTGTATCCTTCTTATGGGGGAATTAAGCCCCCTAATATTCCACAAAATGAATTTCATTTCTTAACTAGAGTATAAACATTGTGGATGGTCAGTTGTTTTCCATCCACTATATCCTTTTTACTTTCTCTTTCTTTGATATCTTTCTTTAAGGTTCTTCCTGGGGTTCTCTTTTGGGATCCAACATCCACCTTCAAGCTTCAAATATTAGAACCCCCATCAGCCCTACTACGAGTAACCACTCCCTTTGAACCAAGTGTTGAGATTTTTCTACGCTATTTCTTTTGTTTCTTCCCCATATAAGTAGTCTAGGGAGCACCATTCAGGTCCAAGATAACCAAAATAGCATAAGGATCTTCATCCTCACTCCCAGAATGGGTATCTAGAGTGGATGAAGAATCCTCCTCCTTTGACTTTTTGGAGTTGCAAGGCAGAGAATCCTCCCCCATAACATCACTACCTGACTGACCAGTAAACAAGGCTCCTTCTTTTGTGAACTACAAATTCTTGAGGTTGATATCATTAGCCTAGATAGAAACAACAACATCCACACAAAGCTCCTTCATTATAGAGTATGAGATATGTGTAATAGAATCCAAAATTTTCCCCTCCAAGTTTTGAATCTCATTCGATATGACCGTGTCACGATGGATACCTTCTAGAGCTAGATCAACCTTGATAACGCTCTCACCTTTAGTTAAAACCGGAGGCTTCTTCTCCTTCTAGATTAGTTTGGGCTCCTTAGGAGGATTTGGATCAGAGACCACTACTTTAGGGTCCTTTTTTACTTTCTTTGGAGAATTCTTTGCCCAATGACCCATTTTGTGACACACAAAATAGGCGAAGGGAAGGGATTAAAATTCCACTTCCTGCTTCCAAATACATAGTTTAAAGTTGATGTTAATAACCAAAGGAAGGTTATCAAACTGATAAATATTGACACAGATTGTGGGAAAAAACTAGATAGGATTTGGGTGTCATCATCAAATAGATCGAGAGATTATCCCCACCAAAAGTGGAGGCAAAGCCCTTGAAGACTTCCTCGTTCCAGTACTTGATAGGAAAACTAGGAAACTTGACCTTGACTGGAGTGGCCTTGAAGAAATTTTCAGAGTAATCCCCATTTGGAGTCCATTTACAGAAGGCCACAGTCATTCTTCCAAACATCCAAGGACCTCCATATAGGACATAATCATGATCTTCTTTATTAGAAAAAGAAAAGGATAAAATCCCCTTAGGTAAAGCAGCTATGTCGATCTGACCCTTCAAAGGCCATCTTTTTCTAACAAAAGATCTAACAAGTTTGATATTGGGCCGAGGGTCGAGGAACTTACCAAGTAGAGTAAAATCCATAGTAGAAATAGAGTGATCCACCAAAGAGTCAGGAACAAAAATAGAGACTTCACCATCGAGGAAACCAGCTTTCACAACTCCAATAGAAGAAGAATGTTTTCCCACATGTTTGGCTTCTAGGATTTTTGACCACTTTTTGGTAGTAGAGGGGTTGACGTCAACATTCTCAGTGCTTGTCTCTTTTTGTGACCCCACTAGTGGGTCCTTAGTTCTCTTTTCCAGCAAAGCAGGGCTAGGCCAGTTCTCTAAGATATTCACTCTAGCCAACAGTGGACCTAGAGGTAAAGGACGAGACAAAACCTCCTTCAAAGGAATCACTGCAGTACTAAACAAAGGCAATGAACATTCGTGACAGCATGATAGGGAGGGTGATTCTCCTTACCACATAGAGAAAAATCTAACACCTGTAATGCCAGACTCAAAAATGGTACTGGAGAACCCTCTTAAGTATTGACCGTGTCTATCGTGACGTTCTCAAGACTACAACCAAAACCAGATCCTGCACCTAGGCCTCCATGCCTGGCTAGGAAACTCTTGAGATTTGAAAATGCTTTCCCTCTCGAAGCCTCTCCCATGATTTCCCTGATGATATTTTAATGTTACATTACTCCCAAATGTTTAATTTTTCATAATAATATTTTATTCTGAAAACTAAAACATTAAACCTTAAAACGTAAACATTAAACCTTAAAACTTAAAACTTAAACCTTCAACCTTAAACGTTAAAACTTACACCTTCATACTATCAAACCTATAACAAACTTAAGCCTTCAAACTATTAAACCCAAAATAAAACTTAAAACATTAAACTATTAAACCTAAAATGGAGCTAAAATGATAATCTAATTATAAATAACTTTTTATGATAGTACACCCTCTAGCTAATCAGGTGACCTAGTCATCAATGCTCATCTCATATTATGCAATCCAATAACCTAGGCATCATGTCCATCTTGTCACAGTATACAAGAATAGAAAAAAAATTTGAATATTGACATCATATTCACAAAGAGACTCAAATGCAAACCATATATTATAATATATTATTATCACAAAATACACTCACTTCATGTAATATTAATTAGATAGTGCATTTAGATCATTTCATGAGTATACATGCAATATATCTCAAAACATCAACATTACAACAAAATACATATTTGATTACTTCAAGAAATGTTTTACATATTTTCATAAAGCAACATATTTTTTTTGGTCATGATATTAGTACAACCTTAAATGTTAGTACATGTTCTTATTATCAATTCCCTTAAACATTCCATCAGTGTTTATCATGTATACTATAGATGACATCAATACAACATCAAAGAACTCACAAATAATTTAAACATAAAATATAAATAATCTAAACTCAATTGTAAATACATATATAGCCTTAGTGTATTGTAATCATAATACTAGATGTAAGAATAAAGTTTGTCATTTTCTTATGCAACATGAAGCTTGATATGTCTACTATTTTCTATTTATCGAATATTGCAATTTCATTCAACCTATCATGCAAGATGAAACATGCATATATGTTTACAATATCCAATGTGTTTTCATTTCATGCACTTGACATGCTAATTTCTTTTCCAAATAAACCAATATAAATTTGAAATTGTGCTCCTTACCTAAAATAATATGTTGTAGAAATTTTTTGGTTGTTCAAAGAATCTTAAAACATAACCATTAATCAGAACTATTCATTAAACCATTAAAAGACTAAAATTTCACTATACGGATGTAATATATAATGTTTCAATGGATCTTAAGGAGATGTACTATGTAATTATTTCAATTCCTTAGGGAAATGAAATTGTTTTTAATTTACAAAGTTTTTTATATTTTGTGTTCAGTGTATGTCTTGCAAAATTGAAGTGTAAATTTGATGATTTAAATGTCTTTTAAGGTTTTTGATTATGGTAAAAATAGGTTTTGAAGGGACCCCGAAACCCTTTAACAAAGCTGAGAAAAGAAAGGCATTAGAGCCCAGAGAACAACAGGCTGCCCCAAGGAAGGAAGCAGGCTACAAAGGGGCAGATCCCATATTTAGCAATAAGCATAAGCAAGACAAAAAAACAAAACAAACACTGGAAGGAAAACAGAGAGAAAAACCGCCAGCACTGAGATCAGAATAGAGTTTTCAGGAAACTCTTAGAATCCTCCAGCTGAGTCTTCATAGTCATCACATTCTCTCTCAGCTTCTGGAATTTCGGATCCTCAACCTTCTGCTTCTTGGATCTTGTGTGGGTACCTGGTCCCATTTGCTGGGAAATATCAAAATGTTCAGTGATGTCTTTGTTACCTTCTAGCCAGTTGCTCAGAGACATCAGATTCTCCAAACTAGCCCTCATACCAGTATTCACCAGCGTAAGCAAATGTTTTAGCATTTCCTCATTCCCGCTAATTTTCTTCTGGATAGGTGTCATGACTAACTCAACAGCTTTTTTGATTTTTTCATCAATTTCAGAGCCACGATCATGAACATGAACATTGACATTATGAGGAAATTCATTTCTGAGAGTATTCATAGTTTTTTCAATCAAAGAGCTCTTATTTTCCAGCTTGATGCATCTATTCTTAAGTTCAACCAGGTCACTCTGCACCCATTTATCCAAATTGTAGCTATAGATAGATTTATTTTTTGCAATCTCCAGGGGAGACATAATAATGGTCCTTCTGACCTCAGAATCCATCCTTCGAATATCTCTTTGAAGAGACTGAGGTTTTCTACCCTAAAGATTTTTGTCACTTTCTTCTTCCATTTTCTCCTTCTCATAACTAAGAGAATCATGGGACTCCAAGTTTTCCTCTTCCAGTACCTTAAAACTATTGTCCCCCGAATTATCAACATTATTGTCCATTGTATTAATTTCAGCTTTATTCTTCTCAACCTCTATCTCTTTATTCTCATTTCCTTCTGTATTAACATTCTCCAAAACAGAATTAAGTTTTTCCCCTGTTTTAAGAATGTCACGACTATCCTCAGGGTTTTCCTTGGCATTTGTAATTTCAGGATCCTCTGAATCCTTCACCACAGGGGTCTGGGTAGTGGGGGAAAAC
>MU224124.1:75378-89013 GCA_018584345.1 Thuja plicata
ATATATATACATATACATATATATATACATATATATACATATATATGTGTATATATATATGTATATATATGTATATATATATGTATATGTATATTTATGTATATATATCTATATCTATATCTATATTTGTATATATATTTTTGAAAATGAGATAAGTAACTCCAAAGCAAATCCCTTGTCCCTTAGATGTCTTAAACAATATAACACTATTAATCGGTCAATTAAGATATTCGTTTGTAACTCGGGTGTCAAAGCAATCTTTATGATAATGCAATTATACTTTAGTGATTAGGTGTAGAAACATAAAGCATGAAAAAAAATAACATATACACAGGTGAAACCAAGATTTAACGTGGAAACCCAATATGGGAAAAACCACCAATGTAACTAGTTACTATTTTTCACTCTTTTGAAGTGAGCCCTGTTAGGAGCCAACACAGTTAAAGGTTACAAAACACATTGTTAGATGTGACCTTGTTAGAGGATTTAAATCACCCTGTGAGGAGTGGCATTGTTAGAGGTCTTCAACACTTCAACATAGAAATAATACCTTGTGAGAGGATTTACAAAAAGACTGTTAAGACTACTTTGTTAAGAGATTTGAGATCACTACAACAATTGTTAGAAAGTAACAATGGATTGACATGTATGTGTAAGAAACTGTCTTTGCTTATTCAGATCACTGTTCAAATTATAACTAGATCCATGCTTGATCAAATATTCTATTGCATCTCAGAGTGTGTTGTACTCAATCAAAATCCCATCTGATTTTTCCTTCACTCTATATCATAGAATTCCACACTTCTACTTTTCTTCAACTTTTCCACAATCTCTCTTTTTTATCACTCATCAATCCAAACTTGACCTTTCATATATATGATTAGCCCTATCAATTCGGCTTGAATACACTTCTAAATAAATAAAAAATTACAATTCAGTCGACCTCATATAACCAATTAATTATAAAATGTAAACCATTATTAGTCGACTTAGACTAAATAATCAGCTCAGTCAACACTGAGTTTCTTTAATGCCCGACCATGAACGAAATGCCCAAGTGACTCGGTCAACATTGAACATCTTCAATACCCAACTGGTCTTGGTCAACACTGAAAAACTATTTCCATTCACAAACTATGCTTGGTATGAATGTAGACATTTGTGTAACATCACTACATAAGTGTATATACATGTGTAACATCAATGATAATACAAAATTAAATAATTATCTTCAACAATCTCCCTCTTTGGCATTGATGGAAACATGAAATGTCATAATACAAATAATTGTAGAGAAACAAAAACCTTTCTTTAATGTCCTTAGCTTCATTCTGATTCTCATCCAAAAACTCCCTCTATCATCAAACTCTGTCTCTGATAAGATTTCTTTCTCTGTTATCAAAACTCTCCCTCTGACATCAAACTATGTCTCTTAAGTGATATCATTTGTATTATATCACACTCTCCCTCTTTAACAACAGATGCCAAAGACTCCATCTCCAAAAGTACCAACAGTCAATACCAATAGTCAATAATATTTCTCTTTGAAGTTTTAATTTACCTGAATGTATGAATTCATCTGTAAAGCGCTCTGATGTACCTGCATCAGCTGATAGATCTTCACTGTGGTTCGGGTTGATGCATCACTAAATTGTGTTTTAGTGAGATTCAGTTAGGGGAAGAACCCCTAGCTTTCCTCTAAGATAAAAAAATGCATCCTTAGGTAAATGTTTGGTGAATATGTCTGCAACTTGTTCTTTAGTACTCACATATTCCAACCTAACTTCTTTATTTTGTACCAATTCCCTCAATAAATGATACTTTATTTAAATATGCTTGTTTTTGTGTGAATCACAAGATATTTTGAAATGTTAATGGAACTAGTGTTGTCATAGTAGATGATAACTGGCTCTTTTACTTCTTCCTTCATTTTGATAGCAACTGTTTGAACCATATGATGTTTGAACAGTTCACTACTACAGCAACAAATTCTGCCTCTGTTGTAGACTGAGAGATCTTGCTAGTCCAAGTGTAACATAAGAAATGTAACATTTGAAATCTATGGGGGAAAGATAAGATATTCCTCTTCCATCCCAAGATGCACAAAGGAAAAATCCAAGTTGATTAACCCCAAAGAAGGATCAATGTAAAAATGAATCAACTATTCAGAAAAGAGAGTAAAGAGGAAAGTCTTAAATTCCTCGTTTTATGGAAAGGAATGAATATGTGATAGATTTAGAATGATTAAGGATTTGAATTGAAATGGATAGGAGAAATACACTAACCTTTAAATATTGTAGATCAAAGAATACTATTTTCTGGGGTCTGTGCTCTATTTCTAAAAAAATTGAAGTATGATTCGAAAAGGAAACGTAGAGACAAACAAGACCCATAAATCATTTTCTGATCTGACACTGTCTTGTGAAAATGGTCAAACTTGACCCACAAATGTCACCCCTGACCCAATAATGTCGACCTTGACCTACACAAGTCACAAAAAATTTGTTCGTGGATCCCAAAAGTTTGCCAAAAAGGGTATCCAGATCTGGGTTCAAATCCACAGTCCCAAACCTATACCTACAAGAAAAATAGGTTTGTTTTTTTGGGGGGAGGGGTTTGCCTTAGTCAAACCCCAATTTTTGAATTAACCTTAAATATATGTAATTGAAAATTGCAGAAGTAAACAAAGTAAATGCATAAATTCACCTTGCTTGTAAAAGTCCTTGTGGAGGATTCAAATCCTTGAATCCACAAGTATGTATGAACCAATGGATCTATAATTTAGAATGTAGGATGTCTTCAATCAATTTCTTGTTGATCTCCAACACCAAATCTTGAATGGGTTCTTGATTATGAAGAGGCTTGGAAGAAAATGGATGGAGAGATCACCAAAAAGGGCACTATGTAGCTTGAATCCTTCAATGGCCTCCCATGGATCTCTTTGATGAATGGATTCTTGATGATGGATGAATCCTTGCTTCAAATCTTTCTCCTAAGCTTTCTTGGACTTCACTTGATAATGCTCCTCAATTGCTTAATGATGCTTAGAAAAACTTATAGAAAATGAGAGGAGAAGGCTCCCTTTTATATGAAATTAGGGCACAATCTTCTAAGGAGGCCGACATAGGATAATTAAATCCACATTAAAGCCTTTACCCCTAGGAGAGGACCTATGTTAAATATAATTTAGGAATCATCACTTCGGAACCCAAAACAGCCGACCCAGAAGTGGGAATTAACTTTTGCAAAGACCGACATCCGAAAACTGTGGGACCCTAAGATTTGAACCCTGGGTCAAGGTCAAGGTTGACCTTGACCTAGGTCAGGGTTGAGGTTGACCTTGACCTAGGTTAGGGTCAAGGTCAACATAGACCCAAAAAGTTGACCCTGACCCTGAGGTCAAAGATCGCAGATCTGTAGTCCAGGATGCAAAAATTGAGTTGGAGAGAAGTGGAAGTAGGGGCAAAATAGGGGGAAAGTTAGGTCTAGATCAAGAACCCATTCACGGTGCTTGATATGACCCCAAACCACTTACTCAAAAGGATAAACAAGTCTATAATGGAAGTGCTTCCATTTTCCAACTATACATTTAGCCCCCACTTTAGCAAGAGTATGGACTCAACGCAAACTCTTGGTAAAGGAAATCGTAGAGAAAAGACAATCTTATTGGAATCAAGAGGGGAAAAGAAATCCTCAAGCCCCCATGGGACTTAATTCTTTATCAACCCTAAGATCATGATAAGAGAGACACCAGTAGTTAAGGAGAGAGAGAGAGAGGGTGTGATTAGCTCACCCAGTAAGATGTGTGTATCTCACTGTGAACGAAAAAAAGGATAGGATGGCCCATCAAGAAAGCACTTGATAGTCACCCCATAAAGTTGTGCACCTTCTGACAGCTTTGTGTATGTATGCAGTGCATCTTCTAATAGCTTTTATGAAGTACCCATGGATCCATATCCTTATATATCACCATGGAATACATTTGTAAAATGTGTATCTCTTTAGGATTTAGCAATTTATGTGCGTTACCTTCCGATGATTTAGCATATTGAATTGTAATTGAATGTGTATCTCTTTAGGATTTAGCAACTTATGTGTGTTACCTTCAGAGGATTTAGCATGTTGCAAAACAAAATGTTAGAACAAAAATGCATAATATAAAATGAGGGAGGCCGTGTATATGCCCCCCTCCTTAATATGGAAAAGTACATACTATTTTGACATGTTAAGGAAAGAAAAGATCAAGGATAAAGCCTTCTTCAACAACAAGACAATATCCATAGATAACACCCAGTCCAAGCCAAGAAGGTCACAACTCCTATGACGCCATGGAAGGGACGCATGCAAAGAGATATCATGCAATAAGTGAAAAAGTAACCCTTGTGAGGGATAGCGCAGTATTCAATTTCCAAGGTGAGAGATTTATCAACCATGGAAACCCAATGTCAAACAAAGGAATATGTTATGATCAAGAACATACATCCTCAATGCAAACCAAAATTTTCATGTATGATTGGATATCACATAATAGATAGATATTGCTTAACCAAGGGAAAAGTGAATCTCGGAAAGACAGAAAAGAAGGAGATGGCATCCTTGCCCCCCAAGTGTGGGAACAAAGATGAAATTGGACCTATTATATCGCTCACAATACTATGCAAAACAATGAGCCCCCAAAGATTAGGCTAACATTACTTACATAATGTGGAGTTCCATAATAGGAACATAAATCTTATTTAGAGAAAATAGGATTGAAATACAACTCATTTCTAGATGATATATAAATAACTTTACTGTAAATGAGTTGTCTACTCTTATAATGTAAAGCATGAAATTAATTAGTAGAGTGATCATGAAATCTATGATAGAAACAAAAAGGAAGATTCTTCAAGTGTGGACTACATTTCTTTTTGTGTTTAGGTCTAGCAATCATCTTAGCACGAAGGAGTTTAGGCAAAAGAACTTCTTGGTCAAATTCCTTCATAGGTTCATCATGTTTTGAAGTGTTATTTGAGATGTTTTTATTGATGTTTCATTGAGGGTTAAATCCCAATCCATAAGAATTCTCATACCCCCCATTCTGTAAGGGAATTTGAATTCCCTTTTTATGCTTACCACATCCTTGACCCTGGAATCCTTGTTTAACTAGTAAATGATAACCAGGACCATAATGAGAAGCCATATCAGAAGGAGTTAATGCAACTTCAGTAGTCACTATGTCATTTCTAGTAGGTTTGACTCCTTCATAGTGGGTAGAAACAGCGACAAAGTTATTATGAAGGTAATGAGAAGTAGAAGCAAAGACTCGTTGTTCAAACTCTCTTTGTGGCTTCATAAAATCAAGATTAGAAACCTTATATTCTCTAATAAAGGTAGGATTAAAATTGAGGGTTCCCCAATCATCTCTAGGAAGAGAATTAGAGGAAGAAGGATTACTATTAGGAATAGGATTATGGTGGGTTTGAATATTCAAACAAGGATTTGGCGTATCACATGCATGAAGTGTATACACCATGTTGTTGTGAATAAATTTGACTTTACGATGAAGGGTGGAAGGAACAACATGCATCTCATGCAACCAAGGTCTACCCAAACGTAAGTTATAATGAAGAGGTCCAGGCATAACATGAAAAGGAGTATTCAGGATAACTGGACCTACTTTTATAGGTAAGGTAATGATGCCCAAAGTGTTCTTATCAATGCTATCAAAGCCACGTATAGGATTATTATCAGGTTGAATAGTTGAAAGATCAGCTTTAATTGATTTGAGCATGTCCATGCTACAAATATTAAGCCCAGATCCATTATCAATCAAGGTCCTATGAATGATACTCTTATTGATAGTAACAGCAACCATAAGGGCATCATATTGCTTTTGAAATTCTTTAGAAGGTAAATCCTTTTGATTAAATACAATGTCAAGAGGACTCGGGTAACATGCATGCATTGTAAGAAGACATTGATGTTCTCTTGATTAGGAGGTGGAGTGGAAAGAGTTGCTAGAGATTTTTTCAAGGCTTCATGGTAGGTAGGTGAAGTTTGAAGAAGCTCCCATAAAGAAATCTTGGCAGGGGTATTGCCGAATTAGTTTAACAGAGCATATTCCATGCTAGGAAGATGGGGTGGAGGAGGAAGAATGGGTTGAGAAGGTGGTAAAGAAGTAGGAACCACTGGATTAGGTTGAGGGTTATTCCTTGTATGATAGGTGTGAGCTATCGAATCTTGATCACTGAAAGATTCTAAAGATTCTATAGGTTTACCTTTGATAGTAATGCGAGGACAACCTTTAATAGTCATCAAGGGTTTTGGATAAACCATGTTAGTTATCTTAGCACTACAAATAGATTCGCAAGAAGGAAGAAAAGAATAAATCCTATGAGGAGATGATGGAGGATCTTGATTCCCCATAAGATCATCACTAAGAGGGAGAACATTAAGGGAATTCATATCATTCTTTGCTAATGCCTCATCACTAGAAGGAATCTCAAATGGAGGTAAAATATCTATAATATTTTCTTCTTTCTCTAAAATGTCTACATAAGAGGAGTGTATTTTAGATTAAAAGTCACCATCATGCATGAATATGTCATCCATTAATAAATCACCCTCTTGTATCAATTCATCTTCACAAGGAGGGGATAAATCAATGTCTTTATCCAAGGATTCATCCGAAAAAGTAGAATCATCCATAATGTCTTCATGAGGAAGAGAGTAATCAACATCCAAATCCAAAAGTTCATCCCAAATAGGAGGATTATCATCCCTATCAATAAAGCACATTGTAAAAGGTTTGCAAAATACTTGAAACCACTTGTGGAACATGATAACAAATAGAGAAATGCATAGAAAATAGATCTAGATATATCCCAATGCATTCAAAAGAAATGTATGATGAAAAATGTAAATGTTTTTGTATTTTTAATGAAATTTTGTGATTTTTATTTATTTTTGACATATAAATGCAAGAGCATAAAAGAAATCTACTTTTAAATGCATGTAAGATCTAACACAAGATGCAAATCTAACACCAAAAAGAAAGCGTTGTCTATCACGGGTTCACCAAAATGTAACATAATAAATGTAACATTTGAAATCTATGGGGGAAAGATAAGATATTCCTCTTCCATCCCAAGATGCACAAAGTAAAAATCCAAGTTGATTAACCCCAAAGAAGGATCAATGCACAAATGAATCAACTATTCGGAAAAGAGAGTAAAGAGGAAATTCTTAAATTTCCCATTTTATGGAAAGGAATGAATATGCGATAGATTTTGAATGATTAAGGATTTGAATTGAAATGGATAGGAGAAATACACTAACCTTGAAATATTGTAGATCAAAGAATGTTGTTTTCTAGGGTCTGTGCTCTGTTTTTGGAAAAACTAAAGTATGATCCAAAAAAGAAATGCAGAGACAAACAAGACCCAGAAATCATTTTCCAATCCAACACCATCTTTTGATAAAGGTCAACCTTGACCCACAAATGTCACCCCTGACCCAATAATGTCGACCTTGACTTGCACAGGTCTGAAAGAAAATCTATTCACGGATCCTGAAAGTTTTCCAAAAAGGGTATCTAGATCTAGGTTCAAATCCATAGTCCCAAACCTATACCTACAAGAAAAAGAGGTTTGTTTGTTGGGGGGGAGGGGTTTTCCTTAGTCAAACCTCTATTTTAGAGTTAACCTTAAATATATGTAATTGAAAATTGCAGAAGTAAACAAAGTAAATGCATAAATTCACCTTGCTTGTAAAAGTCCTTGTGGAGGATTTGAATACTTGAATCCACAAGTATGTATGAACCAATGGATCTATAATTTAGAATGTAGGACGTCTTCAATAAATTTCTTGTTGATCTCCAACACCAAATCTTGAATGGGTTCTTGATTATGAAGAGGCTTGGAAGAAAATGGATGGAGAGATCACCAAAAAGGGCACTATGTAGCTTGAATCCTTCAATGGCCTCCCATGGATCTCTTTGATGAATGGATTCTTGATGATGGATGAATCCTTGCTTCAAATATTACTCCTTAGCTTGCTTGGACTTCACTTGATAATGCTCCTCAATTACTTAATGATGCTTAGAAAATATTAGAGAAAATGAGAGGAGAAGGCTCCCT
Organism: Thuja plicata; assembly: GCA_018584345.1. Classification (NCBI taxonomy): domain Eukaryota; kingdom Viridiplantae; phylum Streptophyta; class Pinopsida; order Cupressales; family Cupressaceae; genus Thuja; species Thuja plicata. Next base: position 83,499 of record MU224124.1, read on the forward strand.
TTTATATTAAATTAGGGAACAATCTTCTAAGGAGGCTGACATAGGATAATTAAATCCCAATTAATTCCTTTACCACTAGGAGAGGACCTATGTTAATTATAATTTAGAAATCATCACTTTGGAACTTGAAACAGCCAACCCGGAAGCGGGAATTAACATTTGCAAAGACCGACATCTGGAAACTGTGGGACCCTGAGATTTGAACCCTAGGTCAAGGTCAAGGTTTACATAGACCCAAAAGGTTGACCCTGACCCTAAGGTCAAAGATCTTAGATCTGTAGTCCAGGATGCAAAAATCATGTTGGAATGAAGTGGAAGTAGGGGCAGAACAAGGGGAAAGTCAGGTCTAGATTAGGAACCCATTCAATGTGCTTGATATGACCCCAAACCACTTACTTAGAAGGCTAAACAAGTCTATAATGGAAGTGCTTCCATTTTTTGACTATACACCAAGACACCAACCTATTTCCAAGAAAGAAACCTCCACCATTGGTGCTCTTCCTGTCATCAACACTTCCATCCCAATCAACATCAGTGAATGTCTTCAAATAAAAGTTCTCACCTTTCTTATACCATAAACCATAGTATTTAGTACCATTCATATATCTCAAAATTCTTTTGATTTCCATTAGGTGATTGTCTCTAGGATTAGCTAAAAATCTTGCAACAATACCAACTGCTAATGCAATATCAAGTTTGGTGTGAACAACATATTGCAATTTTCCAATCATTGATCTATAGTTGGTCTGATCTGCCTCTTTTGAATCATCATCCTTCAAAAATATTTGTCTAGTGCACATGGGTGTTCCAACTGGTTTGGAATCTTCGATTCCAAATTTCTTGAGTATCTCCTTGATATATTTTGATTGATTAATGTAGATATCATCCTTTATTTGATGAACTTGTAATCCAACAAAGAATTTAATCTCACCAAGCATGGACATATCAAACTCTTTACTCATAGATACAAAGAATGCTTTGCATAAGTCATTATATCAAGTGAATAATATATCATCAACAAATATCTCTTCTATTAATATTTAATTTTGTGGTCATTCTTTGATGTACAGGCTACTATTATCATTAGTTCTCTGAAATCCAATATTTACTAGGTAACCATGCAGTCTTTTATACCAGGCTTTGGGCACTTTCTTCAGTCCATACAATTCTTTGTGCAACTTGCAAACCATATTCTTTTTTCTAGGATCAACAAATCCTTCATGTTGCTTAATGTAGACTTCTTCTTCTAGGATTTCATTCAGAAATGCAGATTTCCCATCCATTTGATATACATTTTGTATCCTTAATGTGCAACATATGCCAGAAGCTTTCTAACTCCTTCAAGTCTTGCAACAGGAGAAAATTTTTCTCCATAATCAATACCCTCTTCTTGAGAATATCCGTTACAAAATAGTCTGGCTTTATTTCTTGAAACTTCACCATTTTCATTCATCTTATTTCTAAAAACACACTTGGTTCCAATCACATTATTGTCCTTTGGTATAGGCACAAGTGTCCAATTTTTGTTCTTCTCAATCTACTCAATTTCTTCATTCATTGCTTCTATCCAACTTTCAACATTCAATTCATCTTTAACAGTTCTAGGTTCAAATTCACTAAGTAAACATGTACCTTTGAGTTTTTTCCTTGTCATTACACCTTCTTTCTGATGTCAAATTATTTTCACAGATGCATGATGCCTTCTAACATATTTGGAAAGTACTGGATCCTTCAGTCTTGATTCTGGACTTTATCCACTATGTCTATCATTCTCAAACATTCTTTCCTATTCTTTTGTCTGATGCTCGAGTTCAACTATATGCGACTCGGGTTCCTTAGTTTGTGACTTGGGTCCCTCTTTCTGAGACTGATTTACCTCTGTCTATGACTTAGTTTATTCTACTAGCAGCTCAGGTTGTACAATTTGTGTTAGTATATTCACTGGTTGACAGTTCTGTTGTCCAATCACCATTTCTCGAGTCATAGGAACAATATTAGGTTCATGATACACAAAGTTCCTATAGTCTTCAGGCTCTTTATTTCTCTTCTCTTTACATCTTTCTAAAAACTCATCAATCTTGACATGTACACTTTCTATGACTTTATGAGTAGTAAGATTCAAACATTTGTATGCTTTTCTTTTACATGAGTAGCCTAGGAATATTCTTTCATCACGTTTTGCATCACTTTTTTCATTTCTTGCTTCGTTCAAGATGTAATATTTAATTCCAAATACTTTGAAATAATGAACATTAGGTTTATATCCATACCATAATTCAAAAGGTGTCTAGTTAATACCATTCTTCAATTGAACTTGGTTCAAGGTGAACACTGTAGTGCTAATGTCCTCCTTCTAGTATTTGGCAGCAACATTTTTTTCAATCATTAGGGTTATAGAACAATCCATAATGGATCTATTTCTTCTTTCTACTATTCCATTTTGTTGTGGTGTACCAGGGGTAGATACCTGAATTTTGATTCCTATTTCATTACATAATTCATTGAACTCATTAGAAATGAATTTTCCTCCTCTGTCAGATCTTAGACATTTTAGTCTCTTTCATGTTTCTTTTTCAACTCTTGCAAGATACCATTTGAATTTATGAAAAGCTTCCATTTTTCTCTGAGAAATATGACAGTCATCATTCTGGAATGATCACCAACAAACAGAACAAACTAGTTTTCTCCAGTATAGCTTGTTGTCCCAATTGGTCCACAAAGGTTAGTATGTACCAATTCCAAGATTTCATTAGTATTGTAATTTTTTCTCTTGAAAATTTTCTTGCTCATCTTTCCAATTTGACATTATTTGCATATTGCTAACTCGGGTTTCTTCAAATAGGAATCTATAACTCTCTTGTTCTTGTTTATATTTACTAGATTATCAAAATTTACATGACACAACCTTTTTTGTCATAGCCAACTCTCTTCTACTTGTGCAATTAAGCATGAACTTTCAGTGAGATCAAGATATAATAGATTACCTTTTGTTTGCCTATCAGTTCCAACTAGGCTCCCATTACCATCCAGGAGCTTGGCCTTTGCATTCATGAATTCTACCTTGAAACCAATTTTCTTCAGCTATGCTACACTAAGTAGATTTATCCTTAGTCCTTCAACCCAATAAGCATTATCACATTTGATTCCTTCTGTCATAGTAATGCAACCTTTTCCTTTCACATAGCAAGGTTTATCATTCCCAAAAATGACACTCCCACCATCATAGTGCTCAAGATGTTCAAATTTTGTCTTATCAATAGTCATGTGATGAGAACAACCACTATCAATTATCCATGTGTCATTTTTACTGATATGTGAGAAAAGTGTTGTCTTTTCATCTTCTTCATCTGAATCATCCTTATTATCAATATAAACCATGTCATCTTCATCTTCATCATTGCCAAAATCTTTAGAAATATAACCTTTGTCCGAGTAACTTTTGTAGTTCTTGAAATCTTTCTTGCCTTTGTACTTGTTGAACTTTTTCTCATATTTTTCTTCTTTGTTCTGACACTTGGCAGAAATAGAACCAACCTCATTGCATGAGAAACAAATCAATGGCATTTTACCTTTGTATTTACTGTTGGCATCTCTTCTTGCAAGTAATGCTTTAATGATATCTAGATCTTCATCATCAAATTCATCATCACTATCACTTTCAATCTGCTTCCCTTTTGAGTATCTATCCTTCTTACCAAGGTTTAATTTATCTTTGAATGCAAACTCAAAATGGCAAGAGGTAGGAGAATAATTGTGAAAGTTGTCCATCTCAAAAGTTATAAGCCTTCCAACTAATGTATCTTGAGTTATATCCTTATTGCACCTCATCTCTTGAATAGCTGAAACTCTAATAGCATAGATACGAAGTAAAGTTCTTAATACATTTCTGACCATTGTTGTATATTCAATTATTCCTCCTGTAGCTCTTATGACACTCACAATCATCTTGATTCTTTCACTATATCTTGTAATGTCTTCTCCTTCTTTTATTTTCATCTAGTCAAATTGTCCTCTAAGACTTTCTACTTTGTCTCTCTTTACATTTGCATCTCCTCCATGAATGTCCTATAGTTTCTTCCACATATCATAGGCTGTAGGGTATTCCTCAATTTCATCAAATTCTGAGTAGCTGAGTGAAGAAGCTATATTAATCATCATTATGTAATGAACCTTTCATTCTATCATCTATTCCATAGTCATAGTTGTTGTTGGTTCCACATATTTTCTTTCCAAAAATTGCAAACCAACATCTCCCATAGTAGATAGATGTAGTCTCATCAGCTCTTTCCATGCAAGGGAGTTGTCTTTGTTTAGCTTTGGGATCTCCCTTCTCTAAGACATCTCTGATGTTTAGCTTAGGCCTTGAAACCTTTTCTGAAAGCACTTGATGCTCTGATACCAATTGTTGCAAATGAGATAAGTAACTGAGAGGGAAGGGGTGAACCAGTTATTCAAAAACAAATCCCTTGTCCCTTAGATTTCTTAAATAATATAACATTGTTACTTGATCAATTAAGATGTTCTTCTGTAACTCGGGTGTCAAAGCAATCTTTATGATAATGCAATTATACTTTAGTGATCAAGTACATAAATGTAAAGGATGAAACAAATAACATATACACAGGCGATACCAAAATTTAAAGTGGAAACCCAATATGGGAAAAATCACCAATGTAACTAGTTACTATTTTTCACTCTTCTAAAGTGAGCCGTGTTAGGAGCCAACCATGTTAAAGGTTACAAAACACACTGTTAGGTGTGACCCAGATAGAGGATTTAAATCACCCTGTGAGGAGTGGCGTTGTTAGAGGTCTTCAACACTTCAACATAGAAATGCTACCTTGTGATTGGATTTACAAAAATACTGTTAAGTCTACTCTCTTAAGACATTTGAGATCACTGCTACAATTGTTAGAAAGTAACAATGAATTGACTTGTATGTGTAAGCAACTATCATTACTGATTCAGATCACTGTTTTGATTATAACTAGATCCTTGCTTGATCAAATATTCTATTTTAGCTCTGAGTTTTCTTTACTCAATCAGAATCCCATTTGATTTCACCTTCACTCTTCATATCACAGAATTCCACACTTCTGCTTTTCTTCAACTTTTCTACACTCTCTCTTTTTCTCATTCATCAATCCAAACTTGACCTTTCATATATACGATGATCCCTGTCAAGTCAGCTTGAATACACTTCTAAATAAATATTAAATCACAATTTAGTCGGCCTCATATAACCAATTAATTATAAAATGTAAACCACTATTAGTCGGCTCACACTGAATAATCAACTCGCTCAACACTGATTTTCTTTAATGCCCGATAATTACTGAAATTCTCGAGTGACTCAGTCAACACTGAAATTTTGTTTCCATTCACCAATTGTGCTTGGTCTGAATGTAGACATTTGTGTAACATCACTACATAAATGTATATACATGTGTATCATCTATGACAATACACAATTGGATAATTGTCTTCAACATATATATATATATATATATATATA
>MU224124.1:89369-129046 GCA_018584345.1 Thuja plicata
ATTTGTCGCTATAACCAAGTGACTCTAATGTAGAACTCTTTGGCCAGGCATGTATTCAATAAATTGAACTCCATTTTTATTGATCTTCGTTTGCTAATAATAGGTGCCCTCAATAAAAACTGAACCAGATGGATATTAATGTCTATCACCATCTACGGTTACTTCTGAAAACTTGCATTTCTCTTTGTGCATCTTAGTAGATTATAATCTAGACTCTTTTATATTCTTAGGATCTGCAACCACAACAAAACTATCACCTATACAAGTGAATCATGCATAAATTTAAAATATAAGTAAGATCTCTAAAATTTGAACATCAATCAAGTGGCATGCCATGTGGCAGCCAGACCTTAAGTAATCTACAAAATTGCATAAGTTTCAACTTCTACATCTTCTTTCACTATGAAAAACCAAAATTTTCAAAAAAGTAAAAATACCCTTTTATAGAGCCCATAATCAGAATTTGGGATATATTTTTTTTATAGTATTTTGATTACAAAACGCTGATCAAATTTACTAAATACTACAAGTGGGTATATTAAGTTTCGAGAAGATGTTGATTCCAAAAAAAAAAAATATATTGTAAATCAAATCAGAAAATTTAAAAATTGTATTCAACACTAGAGGAGAGACTACTCTTCAAGAATACATATATAAATTTCTTTGGTGTAGTTTTTATAGGGGAAAGAAGGTGGGAGATGAAAACTATTGATTTTGGGTAAGTTAGAATTTGACTAATTATAACATACAAAATATAGATTGAAACTAGTTGTTTCTTTTTTCCTGCACTAGGTATACATGTCATCTAAAACATATTCTAAAAGTGGTGAAAAAAATAATTTTACTTAGAGTTTTTGGGTGGCAAGTGGACACCCTAATTTGCAGTACTCTTGAGCAAACAAAAAAAAGACTTTAAAAACAAAAATAAAACATATAAATTCTTGAAAAAATGTTTTTTTATAAATTATAGGCATAGCCATCATCGATTTTTACACATTTCATCACTTTACATTTTTTTGAATTTTCAATAGAAATATCACTTTTATGCCCTTGAAGTTGAACAGTTTTGGTGTTATTAGTCTTTTCCTTAATAAATGTGTGACAACTTATTACGCTTTTAACCTAAAGTCAATAGAGTTCCAACATGTGTAGCTCCACTGATTCTTAATAGAAGGATCAGGGAAAATGGAGATTGAATGCCTAAATTATAGGCTAGAGCATATTTTTTCTTAGTGATGTTTGGTTTTAATATGTCAGAAGATCTCAAGTTTTTTTATGGATGAGAAAGCTATAATTATTGTTTCTTGGAAGAAACATTTAATGTCTAGATGATAGTAAAATATAAATTAAAAATGAAATAATTACATCTTTATTACATTCATACTACTAAATATATGGAAACAATATAGCTTTGAAAAAAATCAACAACCTAAATTCAAGGTTGACTTTCAAAATTACAAAAATAAAAATTACTATTTCACACATTCATAGATCGCCAATACAAGAGGGGGAATTAGTTTTATTCCCTAAAAATTTACTTTATAAACCAAATGATTAATGCAATATTGAACACGATAACAACAACACCATAACAATACCAATTGTTGTCGATGAAACCCTGTTAAGGGAAAAAACCCCAGTTGGAATTAGCACCCACAAATAATGCACTGAAAGTATAGTATAGTATCCTTGTTAAGAGATGATTATTACATACAGTACATAGTCCATGTTAAAGGATAGAACCTGTTAGGAGTCAAGAGAAACAACAGGCTCACTTCCTAGGCTCATTGCCTAAAGAAGGTTAAATCCACCTTCAGGTCTCACTATCCGAGATACAGATATACAAAGATATGATATCTAGTGAACTGAATGATAGCGATATCTTTTCTTAAACAGTTCCAATGAAGTTCATCAATCACTCTCTATGCTCTATATCTAGCAGACTTCTCTAATACAAGCACGTAGCTTCCACACTTCACTATCCACTTCTTTATCAAGAATACAACTTTCCTTTATACAAGTTTACAATAAGAAATTAGGTTGTCCAATTTAAGACTTCCTCAATGCACAAACATTTACATAACCCCTTGCTAAGAAACATGTGGTACCTTGAACAAGTAAACATCAATTAAAAATCATCAAATATAATCCAAGATTAGTAATCAAGGCTCACCATCCATAATACACGATGTACATCTTTGAAGTCGGCCGTAAAATAGGTCCTCCCCATAACACACACCATGCAGGTGACATCACCAAGACTCTTGTAACCCATGAATCATAAAAAAAATTCCTCAATATGTCTCCTGACATTTCCCATGCTTGCATAACATGAAACATGCTTGCACCCAATTTATCGACAAAACCTGGAAACTAACACTGTCATAATTCTCTGTTACTTTTTCTAGCAAATAGTCTTCACCAAAACCGTTGTAACTCAAACAAATATAAACATAAACTCAAGCAACATTAGATATACGATCCGAACTCATCCTTTAATACATATATGTTCTTGCAACCTCTGAGATTCTGTATAGTGTCTATACACGACTGTCAGTCTTGTCTATGCGTGAGACAACCTGTCTAATTGAAAATTCAAATGAACATATGTTGACATCAATGAAAAAACAGGAATGCCAACTCCAAAAAAATACAATTCCAACATTAAATGCCTAAATTATAAGCCAAGGCATTTTTTTTTCTCAGTGATGTTGGGTTTTAGGGTAAAAGCACAATAATCTGTCACCCTTTTACAAAGGAAAAGGTTAACACCAAAACTATAAAACTTCAAGGGCATAAAAGTCACATTTCTGTTGAGAATTTGAAGATGATGTAGACTGAAGAAATGTGTGAAATAGGATGAACTATATGCCTATAATTATTTTTTAAAAAAATTGAACCAAAATTAATATGTTTTTTCAAATTTTTAGGTCCATTTTTTATTTCTTGAGAAATACTTCAAATCAAGGAGTTTACTTCCCGCCAAATCATTATAAGTAAAACATTATTTTTTCCTCCAATTTTATAATATGTTTTAGATTACATGTATAGCTAGAGTAGAAAAAAATAAAGAAGGGTTTTTGATCTATATTTTTCCCGTTAAAAGTTTTCAAAGTTGAACTTACCTGAAATCAACAGTTTTTGTCTCCCGCCACTTTTCTCCTATCAAAACTATACCAAAAACCAAATAAATTATATATTATTGAAGATGACTCTCTTGTCTAGTATTTTCTCTTGTTTTAAACTTTTTTGAATTGATTTATCTCTTTTTTTATTTTTATTTTCCGAATCAATGACTGCTTGACTGTTAAAATACCTACTTTCAATATTTTTTAATTAAAATAGACTATCTCTAATCAAAATAATATAAAATCTATATGAGGATTTTCTATACTCTGACTCTACAAAAGGGTATTTTTGTATTTTTTTTAAAATATCATTAAAAAGACTAGTAGTTATTGAAACGTCACTTTTTCTGAAATAATTTTATTTCTATGGTAATTGGACTCAAAGTGGTATAAACATACATTTTCCAATTGGAAAAGGTAAATAACTTATCTAAATTAACTAAAATGAATCTATCTAGACTATATGTTTGACCAAAATTAATTTTTACTTAGAAATACTAAAATTCAGCTGTGCTGATAAGTTAGCCTAACAGGTGATAGATTATTGTGCTTTTACCCTTTAATATGTCACAAGATTTCAGATTTTTTATGGATGAGAAAGCAGTGATTATTATTTCCTAGAAGAAAAATTTATGTCTAGATTCTAGTGGAATATAAATTAAAATCAAAATAATTGCATCTCTATTACATTCATACTACTAAATATATGGAAAAAAATATAGCTTGGAAAGAAATCAATAACCTAAATTCAAGGTTGAATTTCAAAATTGCCAAAATAAAAATTACTATTTCGTACATAATATATTATAAATTTAATTAATGTATCTTTTGTGTATATATTAATTTATCCTCTTTAACATGTTAAAAATAGATAGTTTCCTCTCAGCTGGACCCTTGCATCTCCTTTAGATACAAGCACTAGTTTTTTGCTCTAGCAAAACCCCTTTCTTTTGCAGAGAAGGATCTAGATAAATTGTATAGACACAGAGCATACTAACAAAGCTATGGCATTAACTTTGCATCCATAGATGCATCTGTGTGAAGATTCTAGAAGCCTTTTTAACAAATCTATTCATTGCATATTACACAACTTCCCATTTTTGCACATGCACAACGATACTAACCACTGTTATAAACATTAGCCTAGATCTGTCATTGCATTTAATTGTGACTTTTTAATCCCCTTTTAAAAATTTATTCATTATGTTCTTCAAGCCTTAACATTCATACTAGATACCCTTTTCCCCATTTATGCACAGAAAGAGACAACACTAGCAAACATTGTGGATTTTGGTTTTAACATCTGCGATTACATGTACTTGAAAATTTTGAAGCAGTTTCACCAAATCTATTTTCCACAACCTTCCATTTTAGTTTCCAAGAAATTACATTTCTTTGGGGCATTCTATCAAAATAGTTACGTTCTGATGCTTAAGACTCCACATTTTAAACTAGCCGTTAACATTTGACCAAAACTCCTTTTTTTATGCTTTGACGGTTTTTCAAATTCACCACATGCTAAAATGACAACTTTAATTAAAAAAGGTAACATCTTCAACATTTAATGGATTCTCATGTCTAGTTCCACGACTATCACTCATGCACACACAACGAAGTTTTTGGCAAAGTTTATTGGTTCTAATTTTTTCATCTGCACATTGAAATTATTTCAAAGTTTCTGATCCTCTTCAACAAATCATTTTCTATTGTTCTTTATGCTTCAACAAATGACTATACCCACAAATGCTAGGTCCAAAAAATTCCCAAAACCTAATGAATGCTTCCCACTTCTAGATGTAGCAGAAATATACAAATAATTCAATCAAAATTGATTTGATATCTTGCTCAAATTACAACCTATCCCTGGATTCTTTTATTGTTTTGGAAATTTTCTACCCAATGAATTTCAATCTTGGCAATACGAGATAGCTTTGTGTTCCTCTATGAATGAAATTTGATGAACTTTCTATTCCTGTATGAATAAAATTTCACGAATAATTTTCTAGAGGATATGAGAAGGGAAAAAAATAATGATAGGTATTAAAAAAATTACAGAGATAGAACGAGAAACAAAGATATAGATAAGAAGAAAAAAAATGATTGAATCCAAACAAAGCATCTGAGTCGAAGGGATCTCCATGTCTAGGAAAAAAAGTAATGGGATAAGCTTTGACCTTTTTTCTTTACAGTATCTCAATTTGTGTGGTTGCATCTCTTAACCTTTCTTCTTTATATTCCACCAAAATTTTACCTTGGCTCATGAGATGAAGGGAGAACTGATATTGTAGGATGGAAAAATGGTGATCATATTCTCTTGGCACTTGAGCCGATGGAAATGGCCCTCAGGAAATGAAGCTACTTCTTTTTAGGGGTTTCATATGACATGCAATTGGATGGGTTTTGGAAAGCACCTTGAAATTTTATTTTGAAATTTCCTCCTTTTCCTCTGAAAATCCTCTTCCTACGACCTCTCACCATATAAATTAAAATGCATGGTTGTTTTATCTTAAGTTTTAATTTAAGAAAACAATAATAATTTATATTTTTATTTAGAATTAGTTAAAATAATAGTTTAACTATTTAAGACAAAATTTTAATTTTGTCTTCAATAAATGTTTTAAATGATCCCTTTGTGTATTAATGATGTAAGTTACTACTTTTTTTATGTACATATGAAGATGTGTAAATAGGTTTTACATGATATTTTGGCATGTATATCCCTTAATTTTCCATTGATTTCAAAGGGGGAGTGTAGGAGAGTGAAAAATGTGCACAAATGTACATAAAAATGGCTCAGAGGAATTATTTCTTAAATCTTTTTGGAATGTTGAAGTTTTCTGCATATTGATTTTTTAACACTTAGTCATTTTTCACTTAGTGTTTCCATCAATGTTAAAGGGGGAGATTGTTTACAAGGGACACTCCATAGATGCTTGGAAGTTGTCATTGATGGAAACTAAACTCTAATTGTACCGTAGGAGATTATAGAAGAACTCAAATTGAAAATTGGTTAAGTACGAAAATGAAGAACAAAGTGTTCTACCAGTATATAGTATTAGGATCGGTTTACCTTTCTAGGTTCACATCTTTAGTCACAGGTGTAAGGGAAGTATTTTGGATGTATGGAGATTCTTATTATAGAGTTTGAATATGTGGTGGTACATGGTGTGAAAGTTAGGAAGATTTGTATATTGGGTTTTGTGTTTGACAGTCAAAACAACCAACATGGTGGGAAAATCTTTACGTGGATGTGGTGAAATGAATTTGAATTATGGATTTTCTTGACATGGTCAACATGTTTCACATTTCCCTAGAATATTTTTGAGCTGACATTGAGAGATCAAATTTTTGGTTTTGGACCTATAGGATTGATGAATTAGCATTTGGAAATGTGAAAGAAAGATCAGAGAATAGAGTTGATGCATCTATAAGTTTGCAAGGTGTTATGTGAAGGTTTTGATGTAGGAAATTTAGATTTGACAATATGATTAGCGAAGAAGAGGGAAACATGGCAGTCAAAGGTAAAAGTATATCAGATCGGAGTAATGTGCTTATATGGAACTGTAACTAGGAATTGGTAGATGTTATTCTAGTATTTCAATAATTATTCAACATTTTTTTTTATCTTGTAATTCTTTGAGCCTTTCTTCTTTGGGTTGTAGCCCTATATTATTATAATTGAGCAGTGAGATCTAGGAAGTGTACCTAAATGCAAGTGCATTCCTAAATCATTATAAGACAATATTTCGGCAGAGTATATTCTTGTGGCTTCCATCCCCAACATTTTTTTCCCTAAGATGGTTTCCATGATAAAAATCCATATTTTATAGTTTGATGCTTATATGCTTTATATTTTTGCATATTTTATTTCAGTTTATATGATCTTAGTTGTTTTTGGATCATATTAGAATCAATTTATAGGAGTTAAAATTGGTAGAACATTGGTTCAACCCCACCCCCACCCCCCGCCCCCCCCCCCCTCCCTCTCAGTATTTCCTCCTTCCAACATCCAACTGTTGTCTCACCATTAGATTCTTCAAGTCTTTCCTCATAGCATTCACCTAGCACATGAAGTAGAATTGTTTTCAAGGGTTTCAAACAATATTCAGAGTGGGACATAAATCTATGTTTTTGGGAGTGCAAATTTTCTTGACCAGTGAACATTTCATATTCAATTTTAAATATTGATGAGGTGGAAAATAAATTTTTAGTGCATTTTGGTCACATTTCACTCTAGATGACTTGGAAAATGAGGTTGACCTCTCAATTTTTGAAAGTTCAAAATAGGCACTTTGTTTATCTAACTAGCCATGTATTTTTGTAGGGAATTTTTTAAAATTTATTTCCTTAAAAAATATTGTTTCTACATGTTCTTCATTTCATACAACTATCATAGGTTAGACACGTGGCTTTAACAGATTTCAACTTCTTCCATGTGGTATATTATGTAGTTTACTCAGTTCTCAAGGGAGGGATTTAGCATGTGTGATTTGAGTTGTTTCTTTTATGGGTTAACATTTCATATCCTATCACAATGGATTCAATTTTTTTTCTTTGGAATTTTATCTTAATGTTTAATCATTTAAAATGCCATACCTATTTTTCCATGAGCACGCATTTGGTCATGCTTGCAGGGTAAAAGTACAAACTTGTGTCACACTTTTATAAAGGAAAAGGTCCACAACATGCAAGCTGTTCAATTTTAATGACATAAAAGTGGTATTTGTGCTTAGAATTTGAGGATGATGTAAACTGATGAAATGTGTAAAACTGGATGAAGTTTATGCCTATAATTTTTCAATTTTTTTTTGAACAAGAATTCACATAGTTTTTTAAAAATTTTTGAAGTTCATTTTTCAATTGTTGAAAACTCCCCAAAATCTAGGGTCTAGTTCCCACCAAACAAGTATATATGCAAATAATCTATTTTTGCTCTGATTTCAAAATATGTTATATATAAAATGTATAGCTGGTGCATCAAAGAATAAAGATTGGGTTTTAATGTATATTTTCTCTTTTATAACTACTCAAAGTTGAACTTATCAGAATCGACAATTTTCATCTCCCACCAAATTTCCCCTATCAAAATACACCATTTAGAAAAACAATTATATATTCTTAAATATGACTCTCTCCTCTAGTGTTAAATATAAATTTTAAATTTTTTTGATATGATTTACTAATTTTTTATTTATTTGAAGCAACACCTTCTTGAATGTTAAAATACCTACTTGTATTTTGAAATTATATTATATTAGATCTAATCAAAATACTATAAAATTTATATGACTATAGTCTTGACTCTGAGCTCTACAAAAGGGTATTTTTTATATTTTTAAAAATATCATTAAAAAGAGTAGGGGTTATTGAAACATCGCTTTTCTAAAATAATTTTATTTCTTTGGTAATTGGACCCAAATTGTATAAAACATGCATTTAATAGACATTTTCAATTGGAAAAGTTGAACCACAAGTATCTAACTTAGCTAGAATTAATGTAGCTAGACTATATGTTTGACAAAAATTAGTTTTTAGTTAGAAATACTCAAATTTATCTGTGCTGATGAGATATCCTAAAAGGTGACACAAATTTGTGCAAGATAAATGCTTTCCATATCATAAATACTTTGCCTTTTTTTGTGGCCAAATTAAGAAGGTTCGTCAACCTTTATATTCTTTCTTGTGTGAAGGCTCAATAAAATTTAATGGTGATTTCAAATGACATGAATTTTGGGTCTTTAAATGGACTCAATTCTTTCATTTTTCTTGTATTTCATTGGATTGTCAAACTTCCCATCCCCGTGTATTTTCACTTCAGCTTCTGATCATGGTTTATTCCCACTTGACTAAGTGCATATTTTTTCACATAAACAAATATGGGAGACCAATATCTGGACCATTCCTCATATAACATATGTGGAGGCTTCCTAAATGAGATTCATGGAAAGTATAAAATTAAATTTGAATAGTAATTAGAGAGGTCAACCCATCTCATGAATTAATGGTTTTTTTCCTGATGCATTTTCCTTTCTGTAAATTGAACCTCTTTTGGAGATGTTTGTGGTTGAATTTTTTCATGAGGAATTCTTAATGGGTTTGTGTTGAATGATGTTGTGATGAATTATGATATTTTCTTGTGAAGAGATTTGATTATTGGTTTTTTTCCATCCAAGTGTATGAATAAGAAGCCCTTGTATTGCAAGGTGTTTGATGTTTTAATAAATTTTTCAATTGTAGAAAATTGTTGTATGTTTGATAGAGAAATGGGGATCCTTGTAGATGTTTGATGTAATTAATGACTCCATCTACATCTGTTATTCTGTTTATAGGTTTGGTTAACTACTCACATTCATCATTTAGGCAATTAGTTCTAGTATTTATTAGGATTTTTGAAGGGCTCGAGAAAAATATATTTTTCTTCCCTGCTTTAGGATTTTTTCGCTCTTTGTATTTCACCCTATTTTTCTAGAACTGGATATGTTCTCGTAAACTAATATTTTAGAGAAAATATATTTATTTTATGCCTCTGCCAAAATTATTTTCATGGTATCACAGCTGATGGTTGGCTCAAGGTGAAGGAGATTGAAGGGTTTGAAAAATTGTGCCTCCTATAATAGTATTTTGAAGTTAGTTAAAGATTAAGGTGAACCACACGTATTCTTAACATGCAAAGATGGAAGATGAACCATTCGTGTTCTTACCCTACAGAGATAGACGGTGAACCTATCACATTTAACCTATAGAATTAGAACCTATTATAGAAAAATGTTCCAGTGTATAGAAATCTTCCTCAGCTGAAGAGTAGATCAAGGTAAATAAGCATTTCAGTATTTATTGCAGACAAATATTGTTATTTGGTTCAGAAAAAGGTGAATAGATTAAAGTATTCATGGTATCCACAATTAATCCTAGCACATAGGTACAAATATTGAATGATAAAAATTATTCCATGTGGGTCATTAAGATAAAATTTATTTCAATAATTTAGAATGTTGGGAGGTTGTAGCTCGACCAAATATGAAGAACATGTAGTGCACAAGGTCTACCTTCAATGACAAGTGCACAAAAGAATGCAAATGCAGAGAGAAAAAGGAAGAAATATAGAGCCCTATGGAATCTACATAATAGAGTTGAAGAAATAATTTGTCCAAAATATTTGCAGTACTTAGTGCAAATCAAGCCTGGGAGTTACTTGCCACAACATATCAGGGAATTGATAAGGTAAAGAATGCTAAGTTACAAATTTTAAGGAAAAGATTTGAAACCTTGCAAATGAAGGATACAAAGACTACAGATCAGTTATGTCTCAAGCCATGGATGTAGTAAATCAACTAAGAGCCTATGGTGAAGATGTCACTGACAAAAAAGTTGTGGAGAAAATCCTTAGAAGTCTTCCATAGTCATATGTTATTTTGGTGACAACGATTGAAGAATGTAAGGATATTTCTTTATTTTCCATTGAAGATTTGAACCGTTAAATGTTAAATCATGAGTCTAGAATGAAAAGAGAAATGAACCTCTAGAGAACACTCTACACACGCAAGCCACAATTAGTAGATGAAGAGGAAGAGGAAGAAGAGTTTGAATTTCATTTCATTTAGATAATAGGGACAACATTAAAAATCAAGCTAAGCAACCTTTATCTCAGTCACAAAACCAAAGAGGAACATAAAAAAGTAAAAAATGGAAGAAAAAGATTTGATAAATCAAATAAAAAATGCTATTACTTTAAAAATATGGACATTATAAGAGTGGGTGAAGGAAGAAACAAGTATACTAGATCAAAGCTAGAGCTAATGTGTCAACCACAAAAGAGGAAACTCAATCAATGTTTCTATCATACTCAACCGGAGAAGATAGCAGCAAAGAAGATAGGTGACTATTGGATAGTGCCTGTAGCAATCATATGAAAGGTAAAAAAAATGCCTTTAAGTTAGTTTTGATGAAATAGTTAGAACCAAGATAAAGCTAGGATATAATCACTTGGTCGATGTTGTAGGAAAATGAGTTATGTTACAGTTGTAAATAGGAAAAATGAAAAGAAGGATATTCATAATGTTTACTATGTTGAGAATTTAAAACACACTCTATTGAGTTTAGGCCAAAGGAGTGAGAATGGGTTTGAAGTTAAATTCAAAGGATCAATTTGTACTATCCTTGATAAACCCCCAAGTAATGTGGTCATAGTAAAAGTCCAAATGGGTAGAAATAGGTTGTATCGATTAAACTTGAGAAGTGTCAAACAACCTATAACTTATGCTCAATATGTACAAGTTCCAATGAAACTTGGCTATGGAACCTTAGATATGGTAATCTATCTTTTAACAGTCTAGATATATTGCAAAAAATGTCAATGGCCTTAGGTCTACCAGCAATAGATGTTCACCATACTCCTTGTGATAGTTGCATAATATCCAAGCACAAGACGAGTACCTTCCCAAGTGCAGAAACTTATAGAGCCAGAGACCTACTACAAATGGTGCATACTGATCTCTATGGACCCATGCAAATAGATTCTATAGGTGGAAGCTAAAGACACCTTTGATGGATTCAAACAATTTAAAGAAATAACAGAAAAATAGAGTGGTGGATAGATTAAGGTCTTAAGGTCTAATGGAGGAGGTGAATATGATTCCAAAGATTTTGCACCATATTGTAGAGACCACGACATTCATAGACAATTCATTGCGACATACACTCTGCAACAAAATGGAGTGGCTAAAAGGAAGAATCAAAAAATTATGAACACGATAAGGAGTATGCTAAACAATAAAAACCTACCAAATGAATATTAGGCAAAGGTTGTTGCATGTTCAGTCTTCATCTTGAATATATCACCTACAAAAAGTGTGAAGGATAAGACACCTCTAGAAGCCTAGAGTGGAGTGAAACCAGATGTAAAAAACTTGATTTTTTTTGGTAGTGTAGCTTATATTAATGTGCCTCAGGAGTTAAGGAGAAAAATTGATGATAGAAGTAAGAAATACATATATTTGTAGGTTATAGTGAAGCATCAAAAGCCTACAGGTTGTATAATTTGATTACCAAGAAGACAATAGTATCCAAAAATGTAAATTTTCTTGAAGATAACTCATGGTATGAACAACATAATGGAACAGATTGTAGTCATCCTACTCCACATACTTTTGAACAAGTAGATGTTGAGTAGCCAAGACAAGGAATACCTAGATTACAAATTCCAACAGTAGTAGGAGAAAATAAAGAACACCAAGTGCATAGTCCTTCTTCCAGTAGTGATTCAGACCCCACAATAGCAGAATTAAGGAACCAAAAGACTAGGAAAATTAGAGAAATATATGAACAACATGACAATAATGCATTTTTTTTTCTTTGATGTCCAGTTAGCGTATATGCTTTGAAGAAGAAGTTAAGGAAAAAAATGGGTAGAAGCTATGAATGATGAAATCACAGCCAAAGAGAAAAATGACATATGGGAGTTAGTGGACTTACCAAAACATAAAACAAGAATAGGATTTAAGTGGGTATACAAAATAAAGCTTAATGAGAAAGTTCAAATTGAGAAGCATGAGGCAAGACTAGTAGCCAAAGGTTTTGTACAACAACCTGGTATAGACTATGAATAATATTTTGCACTGGAATAAAGATTGGATACAACTAGAACTATCTTAGTAGTAGCATCAAAACATCATTGGTCAGTTTACCAACTAGATGTCAAATAAACATTTCTCAATGAAATTCTAAAGGAAGATGTATATGTTGAACAACAACCTGGATTTGAGATCAAAGGACAAGAACAAAAGGTCTATAACATAAAAAGGGCCTTATGTGGATTAAAATAGGCACCAAGGCCATGATACAATATGATAGATTCCTATCTACTTAACAAAGAGTTCAAGCATAGAAAAAATGAGCCAAATTTGTACACAAAGACAAATTTATAAGGTGAAACATTTATTGTATGTATTTATGTTGATGACTTTCTATATACTAGTAACTTACATCTTGAGGATTTCAGACTTGATATGAAAAGTGAATTTGAAATGACCAATCTTGGTCACATGAAGTAATTTCTTGGTCTAGAATTGAACAACTAAAATAGGGTATATTCATCAGCCAAAGGAAGTATGCATAGGATATGTGGACAAAATTCAGAATGAATAATTCCAAGCCACTAATTACTCCTATTGTTCTAGGTGCCAAATTAAGTAAAAATGATGAAGGTGCAGTAGTAAATTCAACTTTACATAAGCAGTTAGTAGGAAGCCTATCGTATTTGGAAGCAACAAGGCCAATCGTTATGTTTGCAATCAGCCTTCTCTCGAGGTTCATGAAATCACTAAAGATGTCTCATTGGAAAGTAGGGAAAATAATACTAAGGTATATTGTAGGAACAATGCAATATGGTATTTTGTATATAGTTTATGAAGACAACCAGCTAGTTGGATTCACTAATACTAACTTTTCTGGAAGTTTATATAACAAAAAGAGCACGTTAATTTATGCATTTTGTTTGGTTATAGGTTGTATGTGTCTGAATGTTGACCTCTAAATCAGCCACAACACAACATAGTCATTGCTCAATCGTTGAATTGCGAAGATGAACATGAATTACCCATTCCATAATATCGATTGAATCAACCTATTGCCTCCTATTTAGTTGGGGTGTTTAATTACTCTCAGAACGAGAGCCAACAACCATATACCATTGCTAAAATGGTGGATTTGAAAGAATTGAAAACTGAAATGAAACTATTATATATGAGAGATGCAATTGTAATCTAGAAATGGAGATGCAGATTTTAAGATAAGAACTTGAAAAAGAAAACATAATTAAGCTACATGATAAGTAAACAAATTAAATTGAGATGAAAAAATCCATTAAACTAAATGAAATTACACTAATTATGCAATGAAAGCTTGAAAAAATGAGAGAGTTGAGACAACAATTCACTATAGTTTTGGTACTCTAAAATTGCTCTTCCCAAATGAAGAAGAGAAGGTCCACAATATAGAAAAGCCTGAAGAGAGGATGACAAGTTTCTTGGAAAGAAACGACTGACTCTTCATCTCCATGGAGGAAGGTGAGACAAAATTGAAGGAATTAGTTAAGTAAGTAAATGAATTATTGCCACATGGGTGGCTTTTCATCTTGAATTATTGAATTTAAGTGAGGATAATCCATTCAAATAACCAAATAATTATTTAATTCCTTTTGATGTGTATTAGCTAAAGGGGGTGGAATTAATTTAATTTAAAAGTACTTAGGAATTTAGAATTAAATTAATTAATCATAGGGATTTTTAGCTAATAAATCTTGAAAATTTAGGAATTAAATATAGTGTAAGATTTATGCAAATTCAGGTTTTCTACATTTGAGACTAAGTCAATTAAAGACAATTAGGAATGAGAATTTGCCTAGTACAATAGGACTTTGATTGTGGGAAAATGCACCAAAATTGATTAGAATTGTAAGGTGCCAATTTTGGGGTGTTACATTTTTCCCCTCTTTGAATTGATGTGCAAGCAGTGCGCTGATTCAAAGAATATTCTGATGTGACAAATGAAGATTTCGGGAGTCTAGGTTAGGTTGCCAAGACACTGATCAGATCAAGAAGTAGAACCATGAAGCATTATTCTCTAAAGTCTAAGCTATATTGCGAAGACAACGGTCCAAATACCAATTGAGAGAAGATTGAAATTAGGGTTAGATCACCCCAATATCCACTGATAGCTAATGAAGATTTAGGACTATCTCTAGAATCATGGTTAGATTGCCCCAATATAAAGGTTAGCCCTCTGAGATCCGGGTGAGGTTGCCCAGATAACAGACGAAAAGAGATTTTGAGAGCTGTCTTCAGAATGAAGCATGAATTTTAGGAATTAGGGTTAGATTCCCCTAATACCCAATGAGATTTCAAGAATCATCTCTAGAATGAAGCTTAGTCTCCCAATATCTAGGTTAGATTGCCCAGACACTGGTCAAATTGATATCTTTAACAAGACTGTCCCCAGAACGGGGCTTAACCTTCAAGAGTCAGGGTTAGATTGCCCCAATACCAATCCCAAAAGATATTCAATAGATATTTTTAGGACTATCTCCATAATGAAGCATAATCCTTGAGGATCTGAGTTAGATTGCTTAGATACCTAGCAAGATAGATGACAAGATGACAAGATGCGAGACATCAAGATGCCCCTGGAGATTCAAGATCATGGAATATCTAATTTTGACCATAAGGTACAAAAATTTGAATATGCCCCAAGTGATGAGGTGCCCCTAGCAATGGGGACTTTTGATTCAGATCAGACTGATTCGAGAATGATGCGAAAAGATTCAATGATGCAATCATCCTACCCCCTCGGGAGTGAAATCGAAAGATGACACAACAAAAAGATGATTGACAACAAAAGATTGCAGATAGAAGTAAGATCAAAGATCCAAAGGAATTCAGAGATAGATCAAGAGAAGGCAGAATTGATTTAGAGCAATCAGGAGGTCTTGTTGACTAGGTTTGACCATAGTTGACCAATTTGAATTTTGATGAAAAGATAGAAGAAGCTGAGAAAATGATGACAAAAGATTATTCTAACAAGAAAGTGATGTCAAAAATTAAACTGCACAAGTGTCGGAGCACGTCGGTCCAAAAATTTTTAAATGCAATTTTGAGCTACTTAGGAGTGTCAGATTTTGATTTTGATCACGAAAATGGATTGAGCATATAGATGAAGAGAGAGAGAGAGAGAGAGAGAGAGAGAGAGAGAGAGAGAGAGAGAGAGAGAGAGAGAGAGAGAGAGAGAGAGAGAGAGAGGATCGAACACTTATGCAGTAAAGAGGAATCTAGAACAAATGATGAGAACCTTCAAAGAATGAGAAGACAATGAAGAGAGCACCAAAACTATCGCTATGCAAGCCTAAGCTAAATGCAACCCTAGGACTTGGTTGTTGGACTCATCGCATAATTATCATCATCGAGTATTTGGAACATCGGAGTTGATACAATCCTTACTGGTGCCAATGCAACCACAAGAATATGAATATGACTTTCATCAAATAAAATGTAGGAAACAAATGTAAGCGCTAGGGAACAAAAGCCAAGATGACTTGAACATTGTTTCTAGTTTGATATAGTAAGAGTACACAAGTAAACAAACAGAGCGATAACAGTCAAGGAGATAGTTCCAACCTCCCCTTGGCATACAAATAAACAAGATTGAGGGATGTGAGGCTTTTACACCTTAATGTAAAAGCTCTTATCACTGTTGATGGGACTCTTGTGACTGGGTCCACCAACAGAGGTAAGTTGTCACCGGGTACCGGGGTACCGGCTAGCTTCGCCTGCAAAGGTTGTCCATGAAAATTAGATTCCCTGGGCCTCCAAACACATGAGAGTCAGGTCTCAATAGTGTGGGGCTCGGTTGGGAGATGTGACTATTTTCGAGGGGGATAGCTTGTTATCTTCAACTCATTCTCTCCAGGAATTCAAGTAAGTGGGGCTTCCTGCAAGCGTGCGTTCACTTAACCAATAAACTGTAAAAGATACTGCAGAGTTAGAAATATTTCATCTACCTATAGTTATGCTAAATATTCCAAAAATCAACAATTCTCTAACACACTACACTAAATACCAAAGAAACCTACAACCATCAGTTCATATTTCATCAGTAGCAAAGGAAAGGAGGTCATTAATCTACTTTAAGTATTAGATAAAAGGACATGAAGAACATAAAGCATAAAATACCGTTAACCCAGAAGGCAGAATGCCAACAAAATCATTGCAAGAAATCTTCCTTCTTCATTAACATTTCTTCAAGCAAGTACTGGTGCATGGTACAATGGTAGCTCCAAGGGAGCATCTAACTACTGAGAGCTTAAAATATGGAGCATTGAGCTCTACAACTGAGAAATGAAAAAAAAACCACTTTACTATTACTATGGATAGAAAAATCATCAATTTCACCAACCCTTGGAATGGGGTCGGACTTACTATTTATACACATACACATCTAACCCTAACCCTAACTTATGTTACACTCTATAATAAAATACATTATCCAGTGGCTGGTACTATCTGCGCCACCCTACAAAAGACCTAGAGATGGAATAGGCCTATCATGTCAGAAGAATAAGTCTAGAGGTGGAGTGGAAGAATCGGCCTTGAGAAGAGAGCTAAGAAAGAGAAAGAAGAAATCTGATCCCCTGGGGATCGAGGCTACAAGTCTCATAAATAGGAAAAGCAGCGCCCTGTCTCTGATGTGCCAGGTGTAACATTGAAGCGGTGCCTTGGGAAGACCATCTGTCAAAAAAACTCTTGCTGATCCGATGTGCCTTGATGTAGCTATCCACCTTCTAACAACATTTATTAACTGCTTTGAAAGTGACCGGTTGGCCTTAGGGACCAGGACACGAGTCACTGAAAGAATACAAAATGTAGGATCTGGGACTCCGGGATCCAGGAACTTACGTTCCAAAAGAATAAATAATACAAAACACTTAGGTCTTCTCCGGCCCTGAAAGAATCTTTACTATTGCTTACTGTCATTGAAGGTCTAGAGGAGATGGGAAATTCCATCTTCATCGACATCTTTAAGGGAAACCCACTGGTATTTGGCCACTTCAATCTGTTCCCACTGGTCTGGAACATTTCCCTTAAATTCATTGGCCATCTTTGCCATATCGTGACCACCGAGTATCAT
The DNA here is from genome assembly GCA_018584345.1 of Thuja plicata. NCBI lineage: Eukaryota > Viridiplantae > Streptophyta > Pinopsida > Cupressales > Cupressaceae > Thuja > Thuja plicata. Next base: position 107,174 of record MU224124.1, read on the forward strand.
GCAAGTTATTCACGTCATTTTAGCTCCATCTATTCCCTTCGGGGATTGATACCTGGACTCCATTAACTCATAAAACTTTTACAAAACATACTCCTCCTTTGTGCATGTGTCAGTGCTAAACGAATCAGCTTCAGAGACCTTCAAAACAAAAGAATTGTATAAATTGAAAGAATATTATACTGCATTGACCTTATCCTATAGAGTCCCCACCAGTTGCTTGATTACCTCCAATTTTAGGTCATGTCTAGAGTGCTAGGTCCTCACAAAATCAAATGACTCTTCTCCTAAAATCCTGGACTCAGAAATAATCTCCTCTCCGAGGCCGATGAGTTCCTCTAGTTCAACCTTGCATGCCTCATAATTCTCGATGTCTTCCTCCCATATGATGATGGTGGTTTCAGCCTGATGTAATACATGGTGGGCCACATATAAATCTGGGAGTGTGGACACCAAGAAACGTCAGACATTTTCCAACTGCAAGGCAACCCATTCATCAACCGCTTGGGCCTTTTTCTTCAACACCCGTAATGAGTCCATATCACTCTACAAAAGTAGTGCATCTAAAGTAGACGTCCCTGGAGGAATAACACTAATGGGTCAGGCTAGCTCAGTCAACAACCCCATGAGGTTTGCATTTTTCTCCCATTCTGCCTTGAACTTTTGAGCTTCTTTTTTATAGCGAGCATCTACTACCTTGGCTGCTTCTTTCAATAGGTCCAATTCACCTTGTTTTCCTCTCTTCCCCAGTGACACCTCTGTGATATTATAATATTTGGCCTCAGCCATTGCTTCATCTGCATCTGGGGAAGGTGTCACGATTACTACGACTGTTTCTCTACCCGGCTTGGTTCGAAGAGTATGAACCGTCTGGGCTTTCTTAACTTTGGGTAGATTCTACGCTTGGGCCATCATCTCTACCAAAGAAAGATGGGCTCTGGGTGTTGATGGGGCCTTTCTCTTTCAATATTTTATCAACCATTGTCGCGGTCAGGGTGGCTTTGCAGCAAAAATCTTTTCCTATAAACTTTCCCCAATATTATGTTGTGCCCCCTCAATAGTATGAGTCTCCTCTGAATCCTTCCCTATGTTTTCTATCTCATCGGTGACATTTTCTTTGGTGATACCTGTGTCCTTTTCGCCACCTATATCTTTAGCAATATTTGGGTCCTCATTGGTTGCCCCAGGGCTTTCTTCTTCTTCTTGTTGCTATTCTTCCTTAGCCTCTGTTGTTGGGGTGTCTTCTTCCACTGATACATCCTTTGGTAGTGGGGAGCCAATGGGCCAAGAGTCAACATTTGGGCTGCAGTGATTACCTCCCCAAATGTTACCTTTGGGAGCAGCATTTGGAACATGGTAGTTGGGGTCATGGTTGTTCTCGTGGGTCCAGTTTCCCCAACCGATGCCATTTGTTCATCTTGCTTTCATTGGCCTGATACTCCTGTATCCTATATTTTTGGGGCTTTGGAGGCAATCTCTTGTTTTTCCCCCATATCTTCTTCTACTTGTTCCTCCTGCTCCTGCGCAGGTTCCTATTCTAGAGCTTCCTCCTGCTCTAGGATTTCTACCTCTGGCTGCACGATGTCTTCCTACAAATTCCCAAACTCGTCAGTCCTAAATACATCATCAAATTCATCTTGAGGGGCAGGATTTGCTGGGACATGAGTGGGCTCTAGTTCTTTCTTCGGCTCTGGGGAGTCAGAAGAAAGGATCTCTACTTTGGGAATTTGTGGCACCCCAAGCTCTGGTTCTACCTTTGGCTTTGGGTTAAGCCTTTTCTTCCCTTGGGTATCCAAAGGAGGCCCCACATCCCTTAGGACCACTTGCTCCTCTTTCAGGTCCATCCATGTCGCCCTGACCATTAATGCTGCTAGTGAAGGGGAAGAGGGAGGACAGACAGGTTCGGTCATGAGCACTAGAGTAGCCAACCACATGATTAATTTCTCCCTCATCTGTTGGGAGGCTGCTATTGATTATTTTAGTTGTTCTTTTATGGGGGTCTCCTGCGGGGTTGGAGTTCCCATTATTCCTTTTTCTTTATCCCCTCTTTGTGAAGAGGTTCCGGCCCCGGAAGTTAGTCTTTATATTATTGGGGTGGCCCTACGGGTACTCCAAGGGCATACTCTCTTAAAGTATTCATGGCTACACTCAACCATGTTGCGAGTGATTTTCTCAATGGTAGGCCCCTCCTAGGAATTCTAGTCTACCAGTGGGAGAGCTAACTAATCAATCCCCTTTACATTGTACTGGGGATCTATTTTGGGTCCGGCGTTTGAGAAATCATCTAGAAATTTTTGGAGCTTCAACCTTTCTATCATCCCCATAGTCATCCAGACGTAATGCCAGCTCTGGAATTCAACATCATCCTGGAAATCTTCCTAGAAGTCCTCCATGTTAAATCAGTGGGGCTCTGATGCCCGGGGAAGTGCCACTACAATTTTGCCCAGCAGATCAAAGTCTTTCCACGCTAGATAGAATTCGGCCAAGTTTAGGCTCTTAAGCTCGTTGTCTACCTCCTTGGCTGCAGCCTGACTACATGAGTAATTCCCACAAGTGATTGGGAATGGAAAATTTGTCACCTTCTTTAATGGATACAAAGTGTGCAGCTCCAATATTTGACTGCAATATTCCAAGAGAATTATCTTGTTCCCACAATGTTTGGGCAACAAGTAGGGTTTCTTGGAGAAGCTAGTTACCCTTATGTAAGTATGTTATTGGAACTGGATATAATAATGGATGTAACTTCTAACCAGATCCATTTCCTCCTTGGAGAGGCAGTATCCTACATCCCGGGTAGGTGTGAGAAGGTTGTAATAGACAAAGGCGTTGTTCACACGGTAGAAACTGGGGAAACAAGCCTCCCATTGAATTTGTGGGAAATAATCCCAAGGAGAATTTTGACCTGAGCCAATCCCAAGTACACTCAATGTGAGTAGGCCATTGGTGGTGGGTCATTGTTGTGCTACGGCATAGAGAACATAAGAGGTCATATAAAACTTCCACTTTTGGGACACCTGAAGAAACTGAGAATCTACATGGTTGGAGATAATGGCGGCACAGTCAAAGTATTCCCTACTAGTGGTGATGTTGAGAAAAGAGTAGTACATCCACCCTGTGAATTCCTGGGCATGGGGTTGCCCAAAGATCTGGCATAGTGCTATCATCCCCATCTAGATGCTTTCCCTAAACTCAAACCGGGGATCTCTAGTTTCATTTTCTTGGGGTCCCTCTTCGGACTCTTGAGCCAGTGGTTGTTCATGTATTGCTGGGCTGTGACTTCCAAATATTGAAATAGAGCTAAGGCATTAGCTCTGGTAATGAAAGTTGGGTTGTCAAACTGAGGAATCCCTAAACCCACCCAAAAAGTAGTGGCATCAAGAGAAACCATGAGGGTAGGATATATGGTCAGGACCGGGGCTGCTAGCATGATAGCCCAGATGAAAGAGTTGTAATGTGCTGCAAGTGTGAGAATCAGTTCCAGGGCCTACACTGAGCATGGGAAATAGGCAGCCTTGAGAATCCCAAAATCCCTGATGTTGATCGCCAACGGATCCCTGGACTGTTGCTGAATGAACATTATCTTGACCAGGGTTTGCATCTCAGCCTACATTCCAACACTGGTGTCATTAATTAGCTAAACTTGGGACTCAATCTTTGATCCCATGACAGTGTTTTCGTTTAGGTACTTCATGCTGAGAGGCAATTTTTCTAAGGCCCTCTCCATTTTAGATTTGACGACTGCCTCGGTGACCGCCGTGGAAGGATGTTCTAGACTCCCTAGTGGTGAAGATGTGGAAGCCTCAGACATAATGTAGGTATGTTTCTTTGAAAACCTGTAAGGAAAAGTGTCCATTAGAATTTATAAATAAAAATATTCCAGGATCTAGAGATCTTAGCACTGAGGCACGTCCTTTTCCTGAAAAGTTAGTTTGGGTTCAAAAATTATGAAAAGTATATATATAATGCAAACTTATAAAATTAACCCTTATTCGGGCCCGGGGGTTCTAGCATAGTTAATGGGAGTAAGATGTGGTCTTGTGGAGACAAAAGACCTAGGGTCCAAAAAACTAACCGTTGGAAGTTGTGAGTGAAAAGTGGGCCGTCAGGCCCATGTGGACGTCACGTGGCTATGTAATAAATGGGGAGTTATGGTGACGGCGGCACCAACTATCTGAATACACGAAAAGTGTAGGCCACATGGGAAATTTTGAATGCATACATGGGATATAAATGAAGCATAGAGGCCAACATGACTGAGGAGAGATAAAACCACCTGGTTGTAATCAGCCAAGGGCCGAGTTTCAACTAGGTGGTATTCTGCCTGGAACGAGCTCGCAACATGGATGAAAAGTAGACAAAGTATGATGAGCTTGACATGAGACTGGATGAATACACACAAAATATACACCTAATTTATAGTGGGTCCAAAGGGTATATACACAAAAAATGGAAGGATATATACTAAATACATTAATATACATATTAACAACAGACGCAAAGAAGCTACCCTAACAAAACAACACCAAAAATGTACAACATATACAAAATCTACATTATCCTACAACTACATAGAGGGTGGAAAACCCTCTAGTAGAGCCAACCCACCAATGGGTGGCTAACCAGGTGACCAAAAACACAGAAATGAAACAGAAACAAAGCAGAATGCAAACCAAAAAACAATGAAAAAAAGTAGAAAAATGGAAGAGGAAACAGAGACACCAACCTGGAATCCAAAGAAACACAAGGAAGGAAAGGCTCTGGATACTCTACAATAGCTTTCACCTACAAATGATCACCTACTAGCACCGAAAACAACTTGTAATTGCTCAGAACACTCAGAATAATTCGCGCTCAAATCTCGCTCAAATCACTCTGAAATTGCTAAAGTGTTTTATCGCGGTAACTGTGAAAATGACAGGTGATTCCTATTTATACCTAAGGTGAAAAGAAAGTTACCTTTCCTTCTGAAAACTCTGGAACAGGCAGACCTCCGGACTCCAGGCCCGGGGATTCCATGCAACCATATCTTCTTGCGAAAAGAAGACATCGTGGCATAGAATCCCAGAGTCTGGGGTCCGGCTGCTGGAAAAGAAACAACTGACTCTGGGACCGGGTCCCAGAGAGATGAGAGAATAAAAAAAGTGGAAGAACTAACACCGTGGGAAAGAAAATGTGGAGAAAGAAAAAAAATAAACAGAGGCAAAAAGACAAGGCAAGAGTCAAAAGAAAAAACACACAAAAAAAAGGGGGACCCAACATTTTGCACAAAAAATGTAGGGATGGAGATGTAGGGTATAACAAATGGTGACTATATGGGATGAATGCCTTAGGGCATTCAAGAACTATAGAATCTATGGTTAGCAAAACTGGAACAAATCATTACTCGAAGCATCTTACTTGTAAGGCGTGAAATGTCTGAGAAAATCTGGTCATACGCAATCCAATTTGTGATCACTTCATCAGTGGTGAAGTGTGTGCTTTGAAAATAAATCAAGCCGATGACCTCTGGGAGAAGTAGAGAGGAGGCACTAATTATATTAAACCCCAAAGTCATTAAATTCACTTGTTTCTCCCAGAGATAGGAGTTTCATCTGATTTCTTTACTTTCCTTGTTATTTTATATGTTTCTGGGTGTGAGGGTGGTACTTCTTTCATAATCAATCTTAAGCTTAGCTAAATTTAATGGCAGTACTTCTTTCACCCTCCCACCCACCTCAATTTTCTGAATGGGGGAGGAAAAACTCTGAACCTGAAAAGAATCTTTAAAGGTTCAGACTTGGGTCAATTAACCAGTGCGACTGATCTACCGTCGGTGTGTCCAATTACTTGTTCATTAGAATTTTAATTTAACTGATTACTAGACTTTTAGGGATAGGTCTGATGAGGATTGCTCATAATTTTGTTACCAAACTTGCAAAATAACTCCGGAGACTGGACCGATTCCATCATGCTAACAATAGATTCTTAAGTTCATCACCATGTTAAAGACAACATCCCGGAGACCAGATGTTATGTGAAGCATACCAATCCTCACAAGAGGGAGAGAAAAATGTTGGGACCTGAAAAGAAGACAAGAAAAGCAAAGACAACACAAAAGAAAAAGGGGCAGTCCTAAAGGACGGCTAGCAAGACTACTTACAAAGTAAGGTACCTCCAAATGAGGGACCAGGAAAGAACTAATTACAAGCAAGAGAACTTTACATAAAATACAACTTTGGGCAAGCCAGCCTCATTTGAAGTAATGTTTGAGGAACTCTCCATTGACGGGAAATGTGACAGGTTCTCTAGCCATGGTGTTAAGGTGATTGATATTTTCCCTGTAGACTTCTAATATTAGGTATGGTCTGAGCCAGAGCCGTTAGAACTTGGTGTGCTTTCCTTTCTTTTCCCAGGCCTTGTCCCACAAAAGGACTAAGTCTAAAATCTGAAAGGCCTTGTATTGGGCTCTTCGGTCAAATCATCTTTTTATCACTGCTTGGTGATGCGCAAAATGCTCAAGGGCTACGTCTTGTTTTTCCTCCATCTGCACCAGATTCAAGAGTCAAACCTCTACAATATTATCCTGGTTGCTGAATTCTTATATAAACTACAAAATGAGGATCTGTAAGTTGACTGGGAACACTAGATTCTAGCCATAAACCAGATGGAATGGGGAATTTTCCCAGGGTGGCCTTAATTCAAATGCAATCCACCCAGAGGGCAAATCTCAGCTTTTGGTGCCAATCTTGGGTATTTTGTTCTAGCAAGTGTTTGATCACTTCAAGTAGATTTTTGTTTGTTGATTCAGCAACACCATTCCCCTGGGGGTAATAATTGTTGGAGAACTTCAAACTGATCTTCCAGTTATAGGTCCATTCAAGTAATTACACTGAAGAAAATATCAGACCATTATCACATACAATAGTGAAGGGCATTCCAAATCTTATGGCGATGTTTTCTTCCAGGAATTTGATAACTACGTCTACCATGTTGTTTTTGCAAGGTATGGCTTCAGACCATTGGGTGCAGTAATCAGTTGTAGTTAAGATGTATTGGTGGTTGGTAGACAAGTTGGGGTTTATTTTCCTGATAAAGTCAAATGCCCATTGGGCAAAGGGCCTAGCCTCGAAGACTGGTTGTAAAGGTATAGCGGGGTTACGCTCACAATGTGCCACAGTTTGACAAGTATGGCACCTTCAGACATGAGTGTAAACATCCTTAAATATATAGGGCCAATAATATTTAGCCCGGAGGATTTGATGGGCGGTGGCATCGGTTGAGCCATGCCCAGTTCCAAAATGCCCATGGAATTCTTCAATCATTTTCATAGCTTGGTCCCTATCAATTCATTGAAGGTACACTCCCTCGTAGTTCATGTAGTAAAGTGTAGAGTTTTTGATCATGAAGTGAGTGCTTTTCATCTATAGGGCATGGAATTTTTTGGGTGGTAACCCCTCTGGGCATCTGTTGTTTAATAATAAGTACACAAGATCGGTGTACCATGGGTCTTGAGTGATAGAATCCACTGTGTAAGTTTGACATTCTATCTAGAGAGTCTCTTCTGCCATCGCTTGACTTAGTCCCTAGCCAAGGACTATCTTCATGGGTTGCATTTACAAGTCATATTCCTAAAGGATGGCCATCCATTTCACCCATCTTTCACCCAGTTCACTCTACATCACCAAAGATTTAACAGCCTGGTCCGGTATGATAGCATGCACCTTGCTCTAGAGAATATAGTGCAAGAATTTCTTCACGACGTAAACAAAATCAAATGCCTTCTTTTCCAATGATGAATACCAAACTTAAGAATATTTAAAGGGGGAGCTCATAAAAGATATGGGTCATTCTTCCCCTTCGACCTTTTGGGTCAATACTGCTGTGGCAGAATGCGGCGAAGTAAAAGAGTAAATGTAAAACGGGAGGGAGTAGTCTGGATGAGCCAGGACGGGTGCCTCTATTATGGTCTATTTAATCTGGGCAAATGCCCACTGTGTTCCAGGACTCCACTCAATTTTGGTATCCTTTTTCATCTTTTCATTGAGTGGCTTGACTATCTCGATGAATCTAGTGATGAACCGCCAGACAAAGTTGATCTTTCTGAAGAAAGATCGCATCTCTTTCTTGCTGTTGGACATTTACAGAATTAGCAGCACTTCAACTCTCTCAGGGTCGATAGATATACCCTTCTTAGAGATGATGTGCCTGAGAAACTTCCCTTCGGTGACCCTGAATATGCACTTCTTCGGGTTAAGGGATATTCCATACCGGCGACATCTCTCACAAATCTTGGCAAGGTGGGCGAAATGGTCATGCCTGTCCTAGGAAAAGACAGTCAAATCATCCATGTAGATGATTATGCACCGATTCACAAGGCCCTCAAATGCAATGTCCATAGCCTTTTGAAATGTGGCCCATACATTAATCAAGCCAAAGAGCATCCTCTGATATGCAAACGTTCCCCACTTGATGGTGAACACTATTTTGTCTCTATCTTCATATTTAACCATGACTTGGTTGTATCCAGAGTATCCATCTAAGAAAGACATCATCTATGACCCATTCACTATCTACAACACCTCATCCAACGAGGGGAGAGGGTGATTATCCTTCTTGGAGGCTCTATTCAAATTTCAGAAATCCATGCAGAGGCAAATTTCACCGCTCTTCTTCCTAACAGGGACAAAATTAGCAACCCACATAGTATGTTGGATTAGAAAGATAATCTGGGCCAACAATAGTTTTTCCACCTCTTGATGAATCAGAGGCTTGATCAGCGGGTTGACTGGTCATTTCTTTTTCTGAAAAGACTTAGCATCAGGTTTCAAGGGGATGGTATGAGTCATAATGGATGTGTCGTACATCTTCAAATCCTCATATCCCCATGTGATCACGTGTATGTATTCTCAGAGAACCGCAAGAATCTTCTCATTTTCCTTAGGGGAGTAGGAGGTACCAATGTGTATCATCTTTTCTTCACCAGGCTGGCCGATGTTTACTTTTTAGAAGTTTCCTCTCTTAGGGGAGGATGACATATTTTCCCAGCCTTGAGGGTCCAAGTCAAAGATATGTTCAAGCACGACCATCCCCTTTGGGATGGTGTTCGTAAGTAGGTCCATGATCCCATCATCTTCATCATCCTACCCAATATCATCATGGTCTCATTATTCTACTATTTGGTCCTCAAAGACACCAATATTGGCCATGAACACTAGGATATGCTGATCGTCCTCAAAAAATTGAAAGTGGGTGAAATTATCTGGAATGGACAGAGTGGGGATCATCTCAACAAAAAATCTCTATAGTCATGAGTCGGCCATGGGCTCAAGTGTGCTGGCAGAAACAACGAGGACATTTAGGACATAATTTCATCACCAGGGAATAAGATCGATGCTGAAGGCATCAAAATCTTCAATAAGGCTCCATGCCCAACTGCGGTATGCAGCCATCCTCTTATCATGACATGTGTACTGACTCCAGACCTATTTGACAATCAAATTTGAATCACCCAGAGCCCGGAGGTGGGTGATCCCTTTTCTTAATGCGAATAGGAGTCCAAGAATCAAAGCCTCATACTCCATAATGTTGTTTGTGCAGTTGAACTGCAACCTGTAGGATGCGAGGAAGGATTTCCATCATAGGTTGATTAACTCTATTCTAGCCCCATAGCCTTTTTTGGATCGAGACCCGTTAAAATTAAGGGTCCATAAGTCGTCGCTTGTAGTCTGGAGCTGGGGAGAAAGAGCGGCCTTTGGATTGCTTTTGGGAGACTTGGGAGGAGCTTCCTCCTGCACTGATGGCCTATGGGTAAGGTTTTCCTCTAGAGGGGTTTTAAATTGAGATCCCTAGGGAAATTGCACTGAAGAAGTGCTTCCAGTAGGAATAATGGGCTCTGGGGAATCAACTGTATGTTCTTCTTCCAGAAGGCGTTGATGTGTCGGGTAGTGACGAAAAGGCAAGACTCACACTCTAGCTCTGAATATTTCTGATAGTGCACCCAGCACCAAGTTCTAGATAAGAGTGTAGCAAGGGTCACTATGGCACCTTGAGAGTTAACCTCAACCCTCAACTTTTCTTCTAGGTCCTGGGTTCTCTGCAGAACTATGGGATCCTCCCTAGGAGTGAAATCAAATGTTAAGATTTTAAGGGGTTGGTACACCACGGGGGAAGTCTCAGAGAAGAAGACCTCATTAACCCTCCCAACATTAGTAAGGGCCTGCTTCATCTAGGCCTCACTTTCAACTTGGATCTGGTTTGATTCTCCTTCCCAGGGGAGCCACAAGTGGGAGAAGTCGGTCAAAAAGTATCCATTCAAGGACTTAGAACCATTCTGACTTAGAAATATACCATAAGTCTCTGGGATGTCCACCACTTGGATGTTGATTATGCTGGCTATTCTGGGGTCTTGGAAGAGCTATATTCAGACATTCTTTAATTCTCCCACCATTTTCATAGTAGTTTTATCTAATTGAATCACTGCACCATTAGATGGGGTGGGTCAGAATCCAAGTTTCTAGCATATAGATAAGGGCATGATGTTGCCTGAAGCTCCAGAATCTACTAGTCAATTGTGTATTTTTTTCCTTGTATGCTCAGGCCTAGTAGGAATGGAGGATCTTTGTTATTTCCCCAGAAGATAGCTGCATTGGCGTCCTTGAAAGAGACAGTCTTGGGTGGGCGACTAACAACCTCTGGGTTTCCCAAGACCTTTAGAAGAGACTTCTTGTACTTGGGACAGTTAAGCAGAACCCCCATCAAGGTCATGGAGATGGTGGTTTGTTCTAACACCTTTGTAATGTCAAACCTTCCTCCCAAGAATTGATGGATTCCCTTGGCCAGGTCTTTAGCTTGATTAGAGCTAGGACCTTTGGGGGGATAGGTCGGTCAGTTGTATTGTCCTAGGGAGGAGTATCTTTGGGAGGAGGTGTTAGCATGTAAACTGGTCCTTTACTAGCCTGGCTATGAGTGGTGTAAGGAGGTCATGGGTTGGTGAAGGCATTGGCCTCAAAGGCCGAATCGATTCATCAAAGAATCCTTGCAATTTGGATTCTACTTCATCTTCTCAGGAGGATCCAAAGGAGATGGTCTCACAAGTGAATGCACCGTGAGTTGGCTCTTGCATAGAAGGCTCTGGGGGAGTATAATCAGATGATTGTTGCCTATCTAGCTGGGAAATCATGATGACCTTCTCCAGTGTGGCACAACTTACCTCATTGTGGGAGCCCGTGTCGTGCAATCTACACCAATTGGTCATGGGATGGAAGTCAGCCACTGGTGTGAAATGGGATGGTCCAGCACCACTTTGATTGACATTTTGGTTCAGAGGCGGACCTTTGGCGCTCGCGTTATTGTTCCATTGCTGTTGGTTGGGCCGAGGCCTGTTGTTGAAGTTTCTTCCTCTGGCATTGTTGTTTTATTGGCCGGAGAAGATATTCCCTCTCTGAGAATCATAATTCTAGGGTGCATAGGACCCCACTTTTAGTTGACCTATGTCCGCAGTCAGGGTGGACAACATTCACCGAAGGGATTCAACCTTAGCTGTTAGTTGAGTGTTTGTGTCACAATGTGATGGTTTTTGTTGTTGGTTCCCTAGGAAGGTAGTAGTATTTTCTAGATTCAAGGGTGGAAATCCTCTAGCAGCAGGTGACTGGAAGAAAGGAACTCCGGCTGGTTGTGTTTTTTGTTGTCGGTTCGGCTACGGTTGGTTCCAAGGGAAAGATTCCAAACCCAATATTGCTAGAGTTTGTGATGAATAAACATACCGGGCCTACTGGTCTACCGGCGGGGGCGGGGGATTCATAACCATTATGGGGGCACCCATTGCCAGATTGGGGTTATATCCCTCAGCATATGTAGTTTCACTGGGGATCATGTTGAAGGGTGTACTCTGCCCAATCCCGCCTGGGGATTTGTTGAGGCTGCGGGACAGTTCTAAGGCTAGGTTGTAAACTTTCAACAAAATATCTCGGTTACCTAGGGTGGTTGTTCTCTAGAGGAGAGTGGCAATGAAGGGGTCCATCGCATTGAGATAGGTCTGTATGGTTACTTTCAGGGTTGGAAAGAAAGGGCTCGTGCACCACTTCAGGGTGCGCTAGAACCGGTGATTGAATGTTGCAAGGGGTTCATTCGGTTCCTTCATGATAGAAATGAACTGGTTGTGGGACCAAGTTGGGTCCACATGTAAGCAAAAGGTAGCCAAGAAGGAATCCTTCATGTCCTACCACCTTTTGATGGAGTTGGCAGAAAGGTTAAGGTACCAGTTCAGTTTGCCCTGTCCAAAAGATAGGGTAAACATCCGGGTCACAACATGCTCAAGTTGGATCCAGTGTTGGTTCATGGCATCTTTGTATCCCTGCAAGTGTTCTTCTTCTATTTGTTAGCCTAGGTGTTCGTATCTCAAGAAAATCTTCTCTGGGGGTGAGGGCAAGTCGTTGGTTGCGCCCAGAAAAGTTCCCATAGGGGACCCTGTATTTTTAAAATATGCAACCATCTGGCGAGCTGATTTTTGAGTTGGTTGAACATTGATCCCTAGGATTGTTTGGGAAGTTTGGATATTCTATGGTACACTAGACCCCTAGACAATAGTGGCTAGCGTGGCTTTTAGGGACCGTTTCTTTCAAGCAAGAGGCTCGAGTTTGACAAACCTTCAGGGTTAGGGGCTGATCTAAGGATTCTATCAAATCTCGTTAGGGAGAAAGACCCAATCCCACTGAAGGCTTGACTCCTAAAACTATGGCTTGGGGAACCCTCGAGAGGTGTAAAACCAGAATCTTGAAAGAGGGATGAGTTCATGCCCTCCTTCTAGCGCCAATTTCTGTTGATGGGACTCTTGTGACCAGGTCCACCAACAGAGGTAAGTTGTCACTGGGTACCGGGGTACCGGCCAACTTCGCTTGTAAAGGTTGTCCGGGGAAATGAGATTCCCCAGGCCTCCATGCATGTGAGAGTCAGGTCTCGATGGTGTGGGGCTCGGTTGGGAGATGTGACTATTTTTGTCATGCCCAAAAGTTGGGCAAAAACACACAATCAAAAATTTTTAAACACATGCTAAAGAGGCTAACTAATCTACCTCTAAGGTAACACTACATGCAAAATGGTGTAAAAGAAAAACAACAAACATAAAGTTCATACCATGTAGGATAGCTCTCGCAACTATTCTACAAGGATCCCTAAACTACGCACTTTGATCTGTACGCAAAACAAGATAGTTGACCAAAAGTCCACTAGAGTTGACCAAAAGTCAACTGTACCCTAAAGTGTGTAAAAATAAGTTACTAAGGTCCACTAAACCCTTAGAAAAACTCACACATGCAAATTGAGATAGTTGACCGAAAAGTCAACCTTCTCCAAAAGGTGTGAAACTGAAATTCTAGGGTCCAACGGGTACAGGGAACATCTGGGATAAAAATCGGGATGATCAGAGGAAGTTTGACTATGGTTGACCAAAAGTCAACCATGCATGACGCTGGTCAAATGTAGTGATAATACCCTTAATAGATGTCTATTGTGAAGATAAGAATTTGTTATGACCCCCTTATCGATAAAATGTTATATAGGTTATTAATTTAAAATAAATAATTTAATTAGATAAATAAAGTTCTAAACCTTATATTTATATATTTATTAACAATATCCCTTTATTTAAAATTAAAAGTCTAACATTAAAATTAGCTAACATATTTAAAGTTTATAATTCTATACAATAACCCTAATCTTGAAATAATAAATAAACCAATTATTTACTTTAAAACAAAATGTTAACTAACCATCTAATTTTATATATAAAATAAAATCTCTTCTAAACAATATAAGATCAAATCTATTTTCACAAAAATCAAATCTTACAAAAAAGATCTAATTAAATCTATACTGTCATGAAATCACTTCTAATTAGAATATCTTAAATATAGATACAATTTGATTTACAAATAAAATAAAATCTAACATAATTCCTATCTAAATAAAATCTAAAAGGTTAGAACTCTTTAAAATTTAACAATGACATATTTACCAATAGAATTTCCTCAAAATAAATAACCCTCTAAAACTTAAGTATGTTGTATGCACAAAATATGATAAGATTATTTTTTTGAATAAAAGAGTATAAAAATAAAATCTAAAAGTTAAATTCTCATTTCATTTTGAACTATGTTTATTTTAAGATGGAAAATCTAGGTTTGCTGCTAACTAACTAATAACTAATCAAGGAAATTTTAATAAAACAAACCATTTAATATATTTTCAATATTCTCTTTTCATAATTCTAAATAAAGCAAGGTTACACTAACCATTGGATTTACATACGACTATAAGGATAATTAAAATTTACATATGATAAAAGGTTACAAATCTCCTGAATAGCCCTTAATGCAACTTTGCAACAATGAAAGAAGCTTAATACAATGAAGGTCATAATGTCATAATAATAAACGCTTACAACAATGCTGAAATTTTACAGTTGTTCCCATCTTCCATAAAAGGGGTAGAATAGCAACCTTCTACATCCAACTAATACCTACATAGATGAGGTTGACCATGGAGGCTCACCTCCCAACCTAGGCCTTTACAAGGCCACCCCCGAGCTTGGGGATCCAAATTGGAATGAGATACAAACAAAAACTCACAAAACTCTCAAAACAAACATATATAAAAACCCACATTTTAAAAATTTCCCGATACATGGTAGAAAAAAATGAAGGTCTCTAAGAGGCCTTCCTAAAAATAGGGGTATTGGTAGACCTCATAGTAGGAGAAAGACAAGTATATAAAATAGAAACCTCAAGCCACATATGGACTTGGAATTGACCATCTACACAAGATGCAGTCAAATGAAATACCTCCTTATGCCCCCCAAAAGCCCTTAGGCCATGCTTGGCATCATGGGTATCATGAAACCCCATGTCTTTCCCTTCACACATGGGAGACTCTACACTAAACCAGAGTCATTTCCACCACCCCTTCAAGGTTACTCTGCCCTCCCAAGGGTGAGTGTGCCTTGAAGAATCCCATCCAAAAAGATTCACAAAATAAAATAGAACAAAATAAAAACTCAACATGAAAATAACTTAAAATTAACATAGTACTTCATTAATGGATTTTCAAGCTCAAGAGCATGCAAAACCATAAAAACATATGATATAAAGGAGACCAACCTTACTCCAAATCTAAAGGGGTTTTGAAAGTTGAGAAGAGCTTTCCTTCAAAGTTCTTTCCTCCAAAAGGCTTCCTCAAATTTGAATTTGTCTCTAAGAATAGAGAGTGGGTGAACACCCAACTCATCCTGAAACCTTTCCTAAATAGAAAAAATTCTAACATGACCAAGACTAACGCAAAGGTGAGGTCACCCTAACCAACCCTTAACTACCCACTTGCCTAAACTCTCAAAGGGTGGAGTCAAATGAACTTGGGTAGAAGAGAGAGTGAGGTTAACAAAAGTTACACTCCTTGTCAAATTTTCTCAAGTCTAAAAATGACATTTTAAGGGAGAAATAAATGAGTTTAGAGGCTCAATAATGATTGAAAATGACCCCTAACCCATAGGGTACCAATTTAGGTAACTAAAACTAACCCTGGTTACCTCTTGGGAGCCCAAAATACCCTCCCAAACTAACTCTAAAGTTAACCTACAGATTCTAAGTCAAGAAGACTTTCTAGAAACTTCTAACCCTGGGGTAAGCTTGGGTACTACTCCTAGGTAACCTTAGTTAACCCTATAACTAACCCTGGTTCTCTTTACTAGCCATGTCAACATTAAATTACAACAATTGCCAAATTTGGCACATTAAATTAAAACAAATGACATGACTCAATCACATGAACATTTACTAATATAATTACACACATGCAAACCACATTTACGAAATAACCACATAAACAATGAGGTCCATGCCTCTTTATATAAATAGGACCTTGGAAATCACAGAAATTTACACGGGTTCTAGTACTAGGTCCCCGGTTTAGATCCATGGTCAACTTTTCCTGCACACTCAATGCACACATCAGTAGATCCAAAAAAACATGTGATATGAAAATATAGCACGACATCAATAATATACATGCATATAAACCATATCCAAATTCAAACTTAAATAAGCATAGCATCGGTTTCCTAAACCAAATTCATCACAATATAATCATACATTTAATCTCATATATGACATCATCATAAACTGAAATTGAATCCAAACATGTAGTATCTCAAGTCTACCCTGATTACATAATCAGGTATTGAATATATAACATAGGATTCTACACATCCTCAAATACATAAAAGTCTCCAATAGGTCAAAGGATGTCTAAGTACATAATCACTGAAAGCATAGAAAACACTGAAAAGTATAACAAAATAAGTATTGAAACAAGGACTGTCTGAGGTGGGTCTCACAGTTTTCAAGCTAGATAGTTGGTTTTCTTCAACTCATTCTCTCCAGGGATTCAAGTAAGTGGGGTTTCCTGCAAGCGTGCGTTCACTTAACCGATAAACTAAAAAAAATACTGCAGAGTTAGAAATATTTCATCTACCTATAGTTATGTTAAACTTTCCAAACATCAACAATGCTCTAACACACTATACTAAATACTGAAGAAACATACAACCATCAGTTCATATTTCATCAGTAGCAAAGGAAAGGAGATCATTAATCTACTTTAAGTATCAGAGCAAAGGACATGAAGAACATAAAGCATAAAATATCGTTAACCCAGAAGGCAGAATGCCAACAACATAATTGCAAAAACTCTTCCTTCTTCATTAATGTTTCTTCTAGCAAGCACTGGTGCATGGTACAATGGTGGCTCCAAGGAAGCATCTAACTACTGAGAGCTTAAACTATGGAGCATTGAGTTCTGCAATTGAGAAATGAAAAAAACTACTTTACTAAATTACTATAGACAGTAAAATCATCAATTTTTCCGACCCTTGGAATTGGGTAAGACTTACTATTTATACACATACACATCTAACCCTAACCCTAACTTATGTTACACTATACAATAAAATACATTATCCAATGGCCGGTACTACCTGCACCACCCTAAAAAAGACCTAGAGATGGAATAGGCCTGTCATGTCAGAATAATAAGTCAAGAGGTGGAGTGGAACAATCAGCCTCGAGAAGAGAGCTGAGAAAGAGAAAGAAGAAATCGGATCCCCCAGGGATCAAGGCTACAAGCCTCATAAATGGGAAAAGTGACACCCTATCTACGATGTGCCCTATGTAACATTGAAGTGGCGCCTTGGGAAGACCATCTATCAGAAAACCTCTTGCTGATCTGATGTTCCTTGATGTAGCTATCCACCTTCTAACAACCTTTATTAACTGCTTTAAAAGTGACCAGTCAGCCTTGCGGACCGGGACACGGGTCTCTGAAAGAATACAAAATGTAGGATCTGGGACTCTGGGATCCGGGAACTTACATTCCAAAAGAATACAAAATACTTAGGTCTTCTCCAGCCCCCAAAGAATATTTACTGTTGCTTACTGTCATTGAAGGTCTAGAGGAGATGGGAAATTCCATCTTCATCAATGTCTTTAAGGCTAGCCCCCCGGTATTTGGCCACTTCAATTTTTTCCCCCAGGTCTGGAACATTTCCCTTAAATTCATTGGCCATCTTTGCCACATCATGACCACTGAGTATCATGCAAGTTATTCATGTCATTTTAGCTCCATATATTCCCTCTAGGGATTGATACCTAGACTCCATTAACTCATCAAACTTCCCAAAAACATACTCCTCCAGTGTGCATGTGTCAGTGCTAAACGGATCAGCTCCGGAGACCTTCGAAACAAAAGACTTGTATAAATTAAAATAATATTGTACTGCATTGACCTTATCCCACAGAGTCCCCACCAGTTTCTTGATTACCCCAAATGTGAGGTCAAGTCTGGAGTGCTGGGTCCTCACAAAATCAAATGACTCTTCTCCTAAAATCTCAGACTCTGAAACAATCTCCTCTCTGAGGCCAATGAGTTCCTCCAGTTCAACCTTCCATGCCTCATAATTCTTTATGTCCCCCTCTGATATGTTGATGGTGGTTTCAGCCTGATGTAATATGTGGCAGGCCGCATATAAATCCAGGAGTGTGGACACTAGGAAACGCTAGATATTTCCCAACTGCAAAGAAACCCATTCATCAACCGCTTGGGCCTTTTTCTTCATCACCTGTAATGAGTCCAATCAATTTGAAGAAGTGGTGAATCTTAAGTAGAGGCCCCTGGAAGAATAAGGCTAATGGATCGGGCTAGCTCAGTCAGCAACCCCGTGAGGTTTGCATTTTTCTCCCGTTCTGCCTTGAACTTTTGAGCTTCTTTTTCCTAGCGAGCCTCTACTTCCTTGGCTTCTTCTTTCAATAGGTCCAATTCACCCTATTTTCCTCTCTTCCCTAGCGACACCTCTATGATATTATAATCTCCAGCCTTAGCCATTCCTTCATCTGCATCTGGGGAAGGTGTCGCTATTATTGTGACTATTTCTCCACCCGACTCGGTTTGAAGAGTATGAACCGCCAGGGCTTTCTTAACTTTGGGCAAATTCTATGCCTGGGCCATCATCTCTGCCAAAGAAAGATGGGCTCTGGGTGTTCATGGGGACTTTCTCCTTCAAGATTCTAACGACCATTATGGCGGTCGGGGTGGCTTTGCAGCCAAAATATTTTCCTATAAAGTTTCCCCATTATCTTGTTGTGCCCCCTCAATAGTATTAGTCTCCTCTGACTCCTTCCCTGTATTTTTTGTCTCACCAATGACATTTTCTCTAGTGATACCTATGTCCTTTTCCCCATCTATATCTTCAACATTTGGGCCACAGTGATTACCTCCCCAAATGTTACCTTTGGGAGTGATGTTTGGAACATGGCAGTTGGGGTCACGCTTGTTTCCGTGAGTCCAGTTTCCCCAACCGATGCCATTTGTTCATCTTGCTTTCATTGGCCTGATACTCTCATATCCTGTATTTCCAAGAATTTGAAGGTGATCTCTTTTTCCACCCCCATATCTTCTTCTACTTGTTCCTCTTGCTCATGTGCAGGTTCCTATTCTAGAGCTTCCTCCGGCTCCAGGATTTCTGCCTCTGGCTGCACGATGTCTTCTTGCAAATTCCCAAACTTATCAGCCCTAAATACATCATCAAATTCCACTTGAGGGGGAGGATTGTTTGTGACATGAGTGGGCTCTGGTTATTTCTCTGGCTCCAGAGAGTCAGAAGAAAGGATCTCTACTTGCAAAATTTGTGGCACCCTGAGTTCTGGTTTCGCCATTGGCTTTGGGTTAAGCCTTTTCTTCTGTCGGGTAACCAAAGGAGGCCCCGCATCCCTTAGGAATGCCTGCTCCTCTTTTAGGTCCATCCCTATCACCCTTACCATTAATTCTACTATTTAATGGGAAGAGGGAGGATGGATAGGTCTGGTCATGAGCACTGAATTAGCCATTCGAGTGATTAATTTCTCCCTCATCTGCTGGGAGGCTGCTATTGATTGTTTCAATTGTTCCTTTAGGGGGCTCTCCTTTGAGGTTGGAGTTCCCATTATTCATTTTCCTTTATCCCCTCCTTATGAAGAGGTTTCAGCTCCGAAGGAGGTTCTGGCCCTGGAAGTTAGCCTTTGTATTGTTTCAGCGGCCTTGCAAGTACTCCCGGGGCATACTCTCTTAAAGTATTCGTGGCTGCACTTGACCACGTTACGAGTGATTTCCTCAATTGTAGGTCCCTCCTGGGCATTCCAGTCTACCGGTGGGAGAGCCAACTGATCAATCCCCTTTACCTTGTATTGGGGATCTATTGTGGGTCTGGCGTCTGAGAAGTCATCTGGAAATTTCCGGAGGTTCAACCTTTCCATCATCCCCATAGTCATCCAGACGTAATGCCAGCTCCAGACTTCAACATCATCCTAGAAATCTTCCCATAATTCCTCCACGTGAAGTCGGTGGGGCTCTGATACCCGGGGAAGTGCCACTGCAATTTTTCCCAGCGGATCAAATTTTTTCTGTGCTAGATAGAATTCGGCCAAGTTTAGGCTCTTAAGCTCGCTGTCTACCTCCTTGGCTGTGACCAGACTGCATGAGTAATTTCCACAAGTGATTGGGAATGGAACATTTGTCACCTTATTCAAGGAATACAAGGTGTGTAGCTCCAATATTTTCCTGCAATATTTCAAGAGAATTATCTTCTTCCCACAATGTTTGGGCAACAAGTAGGGTTCCCTGGAGAAGCCGGTTACCCTTATGTAAGTATGTTGCTGGAACTGGATGTAATAATGGTCGTAACTTTTGATCAGATCCATTGCCTCCTTGGAGAGGTGGTATCCTGCATCCTGGGTAGGCGTGAGCAGGTTTTAATAGACAAAGGCATCGTTCACCTGGCAGAATCTAGGGAAACTAGCCTCCCATTAAATTTGTGGGAAATAATCCCAAGGAGCCTTTTGACCTGGGCTGATCCCAAGTACACCTGATGTGAGTAGCCCATTGGTGGTTGGTTTTTGTTGTGCTAGGTCCTAGAGAACATAAGAGGTCATATAAAACTTTCACTTTTGGGCCACCTGAAGGAACTGAGAATCTACATGGTTGGAGATAATGGTAGCCCAGTCAAAGTATTCCCTGTCGGTGGTGATGTTGAGAAAAAAGTAGTACATCCACCTTGTGAATTCTTGGGCATGGGGTTGCCCGAAGATCTGGCATAGTGCTATCATCCCCATCTGGATGCTTCCCTTAAACTCAGACTGGGGGAACTCTAGTTTTATTTTCTTGGGGTCCCTCTTCAGACTCTTTAGCTAATGGTTATTCATGTATTGCTGGACTGTGACCTCTAGCTGCTGAAATTGAGCTAAGGCATCAGCTCTGGTAATGACAGTTGGGTTGTCAAACTAAGGAATTCCCAAACCCACCCAAAAAGTAGTGACGTCGAGAGACACCATCGGGGTAGGATATCTAGTTGGGACCGGGGCTGCGAGCATGATGGCCCAGACGGAAGAGTTATAATGTGCTGCAAGTGTGAGAATCAGCTCTGAGGCCTGGATTGAGCATGAGAAATAGGCACCCTTGAGAATCCAAGAATCCCCAATGCTGTTCATTAGTGGATCCCTGGACTGTCGCTGAATGAACATTATCTTGACCAGGGCCTGTATCTCAGCCCACATTTTTATGCTAGTGTTGGTAATTAGCTAAACTTGGGACTCAATCTTTGATCCCATGATGGTTTTGTTTTTTAGCTACCTAATGTTGAGAGGTAATTTTTCTAAGGCCCTCTCAATTTTGGATCTGACGGCTACCCTGGTGACCTCCATGGAAGGAAGTTTCAGACTCCCGGGTGGTGAAGATGCGGAAGCCTCAGACATAATGTAGGTACGTTGCTTTGAAAACCTGCAAGGCAAGGAGATCGTTAGAATTCGTAGATAAAAATATTTTAGGATCCGGAGATCTTACCAGGGTAAATGTACAATACTATGTCGCAGTAAAGGACATTTTAGAGGGGTCTGGCCGTACACCTTCCGACCGGAATAGGTTCGGCCGGACCCCTGTGGCACTTTTTAGGCACCAAGTGGCGCCTATGTGGCGCGCAGGGTCCGGCCAGACACTGTCCGGCTGAAAGGGGGTCCGACCGGACCCCCAAGATTAAATAAAAGGGCAAAAAAAGGCCCGCGCGCGTCATTTGCATTTAGCGGGTGGGGGCTTAGCAGAGAGCTACAGAGGTATTCCGACCGGAAGGGGTAAGTACATTTTTTTGCTTTTAATTTTAATGTTTTTCAATGTTTTGTTTTAGTTGTTTTTGTTTATTTAGTATTAAATAATTGTTTTTTAATTAAAAATCCATGTTTAATTATTTTTTTTGGTTTAATTAATAGAAAATAGTTGTAATTTATAAGAAATATTTTAATTTAATAGTTATTTTTGTTTATATTTAGTATT